>JXCR01119563.1:0-10121 GCA_002079205.1 Phalaenopsis hybrid cultivar | reverse complement strand
AATTTAGATTTCTTATTTTTGTGCTTGATTTCTACTTTTAAACTCATGTGTGGTTGTGTTTTATCTATGAATTTTGAGTAGTTTTTTTTATCTTTTTCCTTAAAATGATAAGTGATTAAATGTTTAAAGGAATTTGTGTGAAGTATTAGTCTTCAATGTTGGAAGAAGTTGTGATTATTCAAGACCATGCACTTCATTTACTTCTTGATTTGGCTAATTACGATGTTAAAACCTAATGTGAGAATATGTAAGATCTGAGATGGTATTCTCTTAATCAACAAATGGTTAGAATCACATATTAATTTCATGAATGAGAATGTAGTTCATGGGTTTGAGTATACATAAATAGGAAAATATATTTTTAATGGTGTAGAATTAGAGGAGTTTAGGGTGACAGGCTAAAGCCTCCAATTTGATTTAAATTTTTAGGTTTTGATACGAGATGTTAGCCCCTAGGTGGAGGGAGAATAGGAAACTCTAGAGTAAGCTAGTATCTTCCTTGCCTAGCCGGTCTTTAAGACTATTCAAACTATAGATTAACCAATATTCTTTATAGCATCTCTAGTAAGGGTAAAGAATATTATTGCTCCTATTTGGAAAAACACATTTAGCATACTTCCACAACTGAATTTCTATATTTAACACTAATTTAATATAAGGAAAAAGATATTTTACCTATATTTCCTTCATCTTGCAAGTATTTTAATTAAGTTATTTAGTTGCTCACTTTATTTTCAATTATCAAAAATCACAAAAAGTATCAAATTTTCATTTCTATTATAGCATCTTAAGTTTGAGTAAGAATATATAATGCTAAGTATTTTGTTATTTAAATCCAATCCTCTTTATGGGTTTGATATTCAGGACTTAGTCAGAAAGTTCTATATTACTTGATAATGATATGTATACTTGCGTAGTATCCCATATTGAAATATTATAACTGCATTCTTATTTGCTTCATATTTAAAAATTTATCTAAGCTTTGCTTTGGATCAAGTTTTTGGCGTTGTTGCAAATTAAGAGTATTTATTAAGAAAATTAATCGCATACATTGCATTTTACATCTATTTATATAGAAAATCGAGATCAAGTTTTTGGAGCTGTTGTTAGGGAGGAAGAGAATAATTATTAGTAATTTACAGAAATTTTCAAAAAAAAAGAATTTTTTGGATAGCAAAGTTTTTAGTAAGTCTTATTTAAACTTTAAGATTTATTTTAGGAATATTTTAGTGTTATTTTATATAAAGTTTTTGTTAGTGTGTTTTTTTTTCCTTCTATTTTATGTTATTTTATTGTGTTTGATAGTAATGTATGCGCAGTTCAAGTTCCACAGGACTTGTGCCTTACGATTCTGAATTAGAGAGAACTATTATAAAAATAAAAAATTAAAAATTACTAAAAAGTTTCAAGAAATGGAAAATCAAAATAATCAAAAATTTGAAGATTTTAGACCTTTAAAAGATTATGCAACCCTTGGGTGGATGAATTTCATTGTAGTATTCAAAAACCCACTACAGTGGCTAATTCATTTGAGCTTAAATCTGCTATTATCTAAATGGTATCAAATAATTAGTTTGGTGGAGCACCAATAAAAGATCCAAATTTACATCTTGTCAATTTTCTAGAATTTTGTGCTATATTTAAATATGATAGTCTATCAGATGATGTTATAATACTTAGATTATTTCCTTTCTCATAGAGGGATAAAGCTAAGATATGGTTACATTCATTGTCACCTGGATATATCAAAAATTATAGTGATTTAGCACAAAAATTCCTTGCTAAATATTTTCCACCATCAAAAACTTGGAAGCTTAGAAATGATATTACATCTTTTAGCCAGTTTGAAGGAGAATCTATTTATGAAGCATGGGAGCAATTTAAGGAACTCTTAAGAAAGTGTCCACACCATGCAATACCAGATTGGTTAATAATTTAAATATTTTACAATGGATTAGCTGGATCTCTTAGATCTATTATCGATGTCGCTGCTGGTGGTTCATTAATGTCAAAACCATTTAATGATGCTTATGCGATATGGCTACCAATAATTTTCAATGGACTTCTCAATGGGTAAATCTCAAGAAATTAACCAATGTTCATGAAACTGATGCTTTTGCCATGTTAGCAAATCAAGTTGCTACAATTTTAAGGAAGTTAGACCAATTCGGAATGAATTTTTCTCAACTAATTCATATGATTGAAGAGAATTCATTAGGCCATTTGGTAGATTCTCAAGTATCATTAAAAACTTTGAATGCCATAAATAATAAGCAGAATAACCCATATTTAAATTATTATAACCCAAGTTGAAAGAACCATCTCAACTTCAATTGGAATAATAATACGGGTGGTAATAATCAGCAATGGGGGAACAATCAAGTAAATCCATTGGGAAACTAGAACAATCAAGGGAATATTAATTATAAACCTACTTATCCTTCAGGTTTCAATAGTAATCCACAATCTAAGGAGAAGAAGTTGTTTATTGAATAAGTGGTGTTACATATGGGAAATCAGTTACAAAGTCAAGGAGCTACAACCTTCAATTTGTATCCATAGAAGTCATATGGAAGAGAACTTTAAACTCATGGCTGATCCTCAAAGGAGAATCAATCCTATTATGAAAGGATTTGTGAAGAAAGAAATTCTAAGGTGGTTTGATGTTGGAATTATCTACCCTATTTCAGATAATGCATGGGTTAGTCCAATTCACTGCATTCCTAAGAAATGAGGAGTGATTGTGATTTTGAATGAACATAATGAGTTAATGCCAACAAGACAAGTCACAGGATGGCGAATATGCATTAATTATAGAAAATTAAATCTCACCACTAGGAAAGATCGTTTTTCAACTACCATTTCTAGATCAAATGCTGGATAGACTAGCTGGACATAAATACTTTTATTTTTTGGATGGATATATTGGTTATCACCAAATACAAATAGCTCTTGAGGATCAAGAGAAAATAACTTTTACCAGTCCTTATGGTACATTTACTTTTAGAAGAATTTCCTTTGATTTATGTAATGCACCTGCTACATTTCAAAGATGAATGACGGTTATTTTTTGTGATTTAATTGAAAAATGTATTGAATTTTTTATGTATGATTTTTTAGTGTTTAGAAATTCATTTGACTTATGTTTAGAACATTTATCAAAAGTTCTTAAGTGCTGTGACGAAACAAATTTAGTCCTTAATTGAGAAAAATGTCAAATTATGGTAGAAGGAGGAATAGTTTTGGGACATCAAATTTCATAAAATGGTATGGAAGTAGACCCTACAAAAATTCAAGTGATCACTAATTTACCTCACCCAACAAGTGTAATAAAGATTATGAGTTATTTAGAACATGCTAGATTCAAGGGGCGATATATTAAAGACTTTTCAAAAATTGTGAAGCCTCTATGTCATTTACTTAAAAAAGATGTAATTTTTAACTTTGATGAAGAGTGCCTAAAAGCTTTTGAATTATTAAAATAAAAATTAATTACTTCACCAATTATTGTTTCACCAGATTGGGAAAAAACCTTTTGAATTAATGTGTGATGTTAGTGATTATGCTATTGAAGTTGTTTTAGGACAAAAGCGTGATAAGATTTTAAAGTTATCTACTATGCTAGTAGAACTCTTAATAAAGCTCAAATTAATTATACCACAATAAAGAAAGAGTTATTAGCAGTAGTATATGTTTCTGATAAATTTAGATCATACTTGATTGGAAATAATTGTGTAGTGCATACAGATCATTCTACTATTAAATATTGAATGAAAAAGAAAGATGCAAAATCAAGACTGGTATAATGAGTTCTTCTTTTGCAAGAATTTGACTTTAAAATAGTACATAGGAAGGGAGCTGAGAATCAAATTGATGATCATTTGTCCAGGCTTCAATTAGAAAAATCACTCTATTTTGAGAAAGAAATTACATAACATTTTCCAAATGAAAAATTGTTCAATATTAATGAGTGGTGAGTTCCATGGTATGTCGACATTGTGAACTTCATTATTAGTGATATTATACCCTATTGAATGACATACCGACAGAAAAGGAAATTTATATCAAAAGCTAAGACTTATTTTTGGGATGACCATTTTTATATAAACATGGAAAGGATATTATTATTCGTTGATGTGTGTCTTTAGAAGAAACTTATGAAATTATACAAAAACATCATGATTTTAATTTTGGGGGAGATTTTGGTGTTGATAAAAGAGCATACAAAATTTAATAATTTGGATTTTATTGGCCTACAATCTTTAGAGATGTTAATGCTTATATCAAAACTTGTGATCGATGTCAATGAGTAGGCAATATTTCTAGGAGGAATGAGATGTCCCCTAATTATGTGCTAGAAGTTGAGATATTTGATGTTTGGGGATTAGATTTCATGAAACTATTTATGCCATCTTTTGAAAATTTATATATATTGTTAGCAGTAGACTATGTATCCAAATAGATAGAAGTTATTGCTTTACCTCGATGTGATGCTCAAAGTGTTGCAAAGTTTTTAAGAACAAATATATTTTGTAGATGTAGGATGTCAAGAGTAATCATAACTGAATGTGGAAGTCATTTTAGAAATGTAATAATGGATAAATGATTAGAGAAATATCATGTTAACCATAGAATTACTACTGCTTATCATGCTTAGACAAGTGGTTTAGCTAAATTATCTAATCGTGAAATTAAAAGAATATTGGAAAAATCTATAAATCCAATTAAAAGGGATCGGTCAGCTAAACTTTACTATGTTTTGTGGGCTTATAGGATTGCATACAGAACTCCTATAGGAATGCCCTCATATAGGCTAATATTTGGGAAAGTGTATCACTTACCAGTTGAACTTAAGCATAAAGCATATAGGGAGATTAAGGAACTTAATTATAATATAAAAGATGTTAGTGAGAAAAGATTATTATAATTAAATGAGCTTGAAGAGATAATGAATGAATCTTATGAAAGTTCTAGGATCTACAAAGAAGAGATGAGGATGTGGCATGATCGGAGGATTCTTTCTAAAAATTTTCAGCCAGGGCAACAAGTTTTGCTTTACAATGCAAGGTTAAGATTATTCCCAGACAAACTTAAGTCCAGGTGAATGGGCCCATTTATTGTGATGAAAGTTTATCGCTATGGATTTGTGGATATTAAAGATCCTAAAACTAATAAAATAATCAAAGTGAATGGTCACAGGCTGACATCTTACTTTTTAGGTGACCAACTTAAATTAAATGATCTTATGATGTTGGGTCAATCTAAATAAGCACTGGTTACATCGGGTTGACGATGTTAAACCAAATGTTGTGTGGAAGGCACCCCATAGTTATCTGTGAGTTATGTTGTTGTGTGTGATTAAGAAAATTCTGATAGTATTTTTACCATATAATGAGTTAGTGATTATTCTAAGACCATGAGAGATGACTTAAGCATGTTAGAATGAATGTTTGGACATTAAGTTGACCGGTGCTAAATTGAGCATTGGTGCTTAAGAGCTAAGATCCAGTGCTTAAGCACGACAATTAAAAAAAACATGTGCAAATTTGTTTTCTAGAAGTTCTAAGCGTGAATTGGTTGGCTTGAATGTGTAAGATTAGTTCTAAGACATGCCTAGGAGTTTTAGAAAGGGTTTAGAGCCTATAAGTAGAGGGGCGTGAGTAGAAATCTCACCACACCTTTATTTAGCCATAAATTTTAAGTGAAAAAGAGAGTTTTCAAAAAATTTCTTCCTAGGAGAATGATTTGAAGAAGGAGGAAGTAATGAGAAGGAATTTTATTAGTCAAGGTGCGCAAGAGATGTATAACGGTATCCTAGCCATTAGTATCAAAGGAATAGCAGAGAAAATCACAGGGATTGAGGCTAACGTGGCTTCAATGGAAGCAAAAGTGATGGAACTTAATGCACTTTTGGATTATTTGGGATGGCAGCATAAGATGCGGTTTAGCCGTACCAGCTTTAAAGAAGAAGCAGATAAGACTATGTATCTGAAGAAAAAGTGTATTGAAGAAGATTCAACCAGAGTTATTAATCATCGTCCGTTCTTTCAGATATACATACCAAATGCTGAAGGATAGACTAATGATAAGCCATAATTTGTTCCATCAGCTAGAGAGTGAAGTTAAGTTTGTGATTTTTTTTTATGTGTTTAGTTTTTTTTTTATGTTAAGTGTGTTTAATGAGTGATTTAATGTAATGAAAGTCTAGTTTTGTGTTAGGAATTTTCTCATCCAAAAGTATTTGGATTGAGAATATATGTATTCAAAAGTGTTTGTACTCATTTGTGAATTAATAAAAGTATTTTGTTTGTGTGAAATTTTTTGTTATTTAGTGTTGAATCGAATTAGCCAAGATTGGTGAAACTTTAGTAAGAGAAGAGATAAGAGAAAGAAAATAGTGTATACAACGTTTTGAGACCATAGAGGGTTAGTTGACTTAGGCTAGGAGTGCATTTCACCTAAATGGAAAAAATTAAAATTTGTGCACTGGCGCCTAAGCGCCAAAACCCGCGCTTAAGCGCTGTCTAAACAGATAGAATGGCACCTAAGTGTCGAACCCTTTGCCCTTACGCACCGGTTTGCGAAAACTAGTTTGTGAACGGTTTTAAGTGAATTTTTTATCTAAAAACTCCATTTTTTCTCCTTCACTCGCCTTTTTTTTCAGTTTTTTGCGAATAGAGAGCTAGGGCATCACCTATTTTGAGGATTTCCTGGTGGATTTAAGACAAAATTGTTAGATTTGATCTTCTTGAGGTAAGAGCTTCACTTTTATTCAAAAAACTTTTATTTTCACCATGTATTTTGAGCACAGTCATGAGCTACCCAAAAATAACTATTCATGGTGAAAATTTTGGAAAATTAATGAAAATGCATAGATTTGTTGGTTTATGTTTTCAGAAGTCTAGTTAAGTGATTTGGAGTTGATTGTGGATTTTATTTTAAATTTTATACAATTATTTAGAAAATGGCATCGAGAATGAAAAGAAGCAAGGGAAAGCTCCATTTGATTCGAGTAAATTTGTTAGTTCGAGAGCTCAGGACAGGTATAGCGATGCACTGCATGCAAGAAAACTGATTCCTGAGCAATGTTTTAAAAGTTTAGGAGGAGTTGTTGAAGTGTTGATTGTTAGCCACCAATGAGAGCTATTCTATTATTTTTCTGTTGTTGCCATGATTTCTGTTGTACGAGAGTTCTATGCTAATATCTTGGTGGCTGATGAAGAAAGAGTCATAGTGAGGGGGAAAACAATATCATTTTCTCTTGAGGTAATTAATCAATTTTAACATTTGCCTCCTAGTACTTTGTATTTTCATGCAAGCTATAGCCCTCCTAAGGAGGAGCTACATGAGATTATATCATCTTTAACTGCTGGGAGAGGATTATGAAAGATTACGAATGAAAGAAGAGTAAATTTTTCTTCCTTAAAGTTGGATGCTAATGCAAACATTATTTTATTTCTTCTTGTTTACTACCTATAAATCATTTGAGTGAAGTGACTCGAGAGAGAGCAACCTTAAACTATTGTATTTAGCAATCAAAATTGATTGATATTGGAGCTCTAATTTATAGATTTATTGTCAGTTCTTCCATCGCTGCTACTACCACAGGTTTGGGATTTACATCCTTGATCTTTTCATTATGTGAGCAGGCTAGTGTTAGATATGACAACTGGGAGGAGATTTTACAGCCATTAAAGCCTATTACCAGTGTGAATGTGAAGACTTATTCACATCATTCCATTTTTGGTTGGAAGGGTGGATTCTTCAGTAGTCCTGCTGCCTCTACTTCGCAAGCTTCTACTTCACATGCTTCTACATCACGGGGTCAGACTTCTGGTTCTGATACCTAGTCACAGCTTATAGAAATAATATCGAATATTGTTATTTATACTAATGAAATATTAGCAAACTTAGAGCATTTTGCAGAGCATATGGATGGGTATATAAGAAGAAGAAGTGAATATGAGGTGGAATACAACACAGATATGGAGCATCTAAATAGAGGTAATAGTGATGAGGAAGATGATGCTTAGTTGGATTTGTAGTTCTATTTTATTTTTTATGTTGTTTTCTATTTATGTTTTAGTATGAACTGTGGATGGTGTCTGTATTCTAGTTTTTTTTTTGTTGAGTTCAGTTGAGAGTATTGAGACTACTAGTTTTTGTTATGCTGTGTTTTGTTTAGTACAACTTCTATGATGTATTTGTATTTGAGTGTTATTAGAATGTTTTGGTGGTAGTAATTATGATAATTGTGTTGTTTTGTGTATTTAGTTAGTGTTTGTTAAACTTAATTCTAGAATGTTAGAAAGGTTTAGAATTTAGCTAACTTGTTACTTTAAGCTGCATGTTTAAAATTTTCAATTTACTACCAGTTATTTTTCTTTATGTTGTAGTCATGTTTGTTTGTTAGTATGTTTATTTGCTTTTCAGTTATACTCCACTGCATAGAAGTCTTATGAATCTCTATATTTTAAGTAATTAAAGATTTGATCGAATTAAATTTTTCACTCCTATTTTTAATTTTTGTACTTGCATATTTAAGATATGAAAATTTCTGCAAGCATGTTATAGTTAGTTTTTATTCCTACTTATTTATATATGATGCTACATGTTTTATTTCTGTTAAAAATTTAAGTTTGGGGGATGAAAATTTTTAAAGAAACTTAAAAGTTTATTTGTTCTTAAATGTATTTCAAATAAATTTGATTTTGATTTGAAAAATGATTATGTATATGAAGTTATATTAGGGAAGTAAAATTTTGATTTTAGAAATGAGAAAGAAAATTTAGTTAAAATTTACAGTAATGAAGAAAAACTTAAAGTTGAAAATTTTTAGTGTGGAAAATGCTAAATATAATGTAACTATCTTTAGTAAGAAAAATTATATTTTTTATAAATTTAGAAATTTAGACCTTTTATTTTCAAAACTTAAATTTCTTTTATTGAAATTAATTTTCAAAACTATTATTATGTTATTAAGTAAAAGAAGCTTATAAACTCTTTGCTTTACGAAAAGAAGAGTGGAATTCAGAACCATTAAAGATCTATCCAGATATAGTAATACTTCCCTGAAAAAGAAAAAGAAAAAGAAAAGAAAAAGAAAAGAAAAAAAGAAGAAAAAGAAAAATAAAAAAAAAAGAAAAGAAAAGGGAGGAGAAGCTTGAGAATTAGTGTCCAATCAAAAATTGGTTCCACAACTGATCTTTTTAACGTATAAAACTTGAGAAACTCTTAAGCTTAAGGATATAATATAGTAAATAAAATAATACTTAATAAAAATTTTTTAAGTGGAGATAATAAAATGCTTAAATTCTATATTTGGAAAATCTACAATATTTTTGAATTAGATATGAACTCATATTTTCATATTTCTTAACATTAAAAATTTCTAAACTTAAAGATGGTTTAATTTACTAATATTTTTTTCTAAATTAGACTACTATATTTCTAAATCTAAATTTTGGTAACTGATAAAGAAACTTATATACAGTATCTACTTATGTTGGTTATTTAAGATTGAAAAGTCACTTGAGGATAAGTAACACCTTAAGTTTGGGGGATTTTGATACACCTAGAATATATAGTATTTTTATGCACATTTTTATACATATTTTTTGAGATATTTTGCTTTAATGAGACTTATTTTTTGTATTTTTCTTGTAGGTACAATCAAATGGATGAAAATACCAAAAGAAGTGAAAAAATGCCAAATTTCGAGCAAAAATGAAGAAATGTGCAAAAATGAGCTAGGGTGCTTAAGCGCCCAGGATTGGCACCTAAATGCTAGATTATCTGCATCTAAGCGCCAAGTACCTCACGCTTACACACCAAAGTTAGTTACTTGAAGAAATATTTTGTTGGAGTGAAGTTTTGAAGAGGTGTTTGAGGCAACCCTTGATAAAAATGTGGGAAATAGCCCATGGACACTAAAATTCATTCAATTTGCTTATGTGGAGGCAACTTCTAGAAGATTCATTGAATGGAGACAATTTTTTTAGGAGACACCAAGGCACTCCTTGGATTTTTAAAAGAAAAGACTTAAATTTTCCAAGAGAAGGGGCCAGAAACCACCCACCAAAGTTTATAACTGCCGCACCACCCATCGTCGTCGCCACCGC
>JXCR01119561.1:0-13096 GCA_002079205.1 Phalaenopsis hybrid cultivar | reverse complement strand
TTATATTCGAGCTGAACACAAGTCTAATTCGAACAAATAATTTTAAATTGAGTCAAATACAAATAGTCTTTTATTGAGATATTTCGAACATGAGCTGAGCATGAACAAAACAAAAATTGAATGAGCCAAACATAAACAAATCTCAGGCTCGCTCAAGCTTGACTGGTTTACACCCATTGGGGGACTTTTGACATTTTAGTGCAGAGATGCTACTTACAGCTCATGTGGTCGGAATGGTTTCAAAGGAAGATGAGGAGAGTAGTGGTCGGAATAGTTTCAAGTGCTACCTACAACCACTTTCATCTTGATGCGGTTGTAGCTGTATTGTGGAGCAAGGAGAAGTAAGACTACTTTCCACACATTCAGAAATGACATCGTGTGAATTGTTCCAAGAGAGGGATTATTTTCGAGCAAAAAGAAGTTTTAGATGATGAATAAGTAATTATGAAGTTTTGGCTGTTGAAGAAATAAATACACATGTTTCGAGCGCCATACTAGTAAATTTTTGAAAAAAAACTACTCACCTTAGTTTATTATCGATATTATAATCGGAAATAATATTTTTTTATAAGGTGAGGGCCACACCCAACTTTATTAAAAAGAAATAAAATATTTACTCACAGTCTCCAAAATAACTCTACATAATATAAGCACAAAAACAAAATAATAGACCAACAAAAAAAAAAAAAAAAGATGACAAACGGCACAANAAAAAAAAAAACCAAAAAAAAAAAAAAAAAAGATGACAAACGGCACAACTTCTTACAAAAACAAAAAAAAAAAAGGATAAAACAACAACTTAAAGTAGGTGATTGAGCACTTGGAAGTAACAACCAAGCAAACCTTTAATCGAAGAAGTGTACCAAATTAACTCTTTAAGGAAGCCAAAAGAACACCAAATGAAAGAATGAAGATCCTCCAACAACAAAAACTTCAAATTGTAACTTCAATATAAGTCTCTAACCATTCAAAATAACAAAATGTCTGATATAAAAATNCAGCGGTGGTTGATGACGATCGTCGGTGGTCGACGGGTGACAGTCGGTGATGGTCGACGACGATCAACAGTGGTCGACAACGAGCGACGGTGGTTAATGGTGATCGACGGTGTTCGACGACGGTCGGCGGTAGTGCTGGACTTCAACTCCTGCTCAAAGCCTCAAGTTCTCTCCCAAGTTTTCCGAACCACTCTCATGAGAGGGGTATAGGGTGTAATTAATGCATAAATATGAACCATTTTGATCGGATGATCCACAGTGCTTCCTTCGATCAAACTGTGTTTGATGGACATTTGAGTGTCTTAACGATGTCGGAGTTGAGCAATCTTGAGCTCGTTGGGTTCGTCTTATCGAGACGCTCGACTCGACTCTAAAATTGTCATATTCGACATTTTTTTGACTTTCCAAATGTGTCTGACGAACTCCTAAAAGGGGTTTAATATCTTAATCTGAGTTTGATTTAACTCAGATTGGACTAACTTTTATATCATTAGGCTCTTCTGATCAAGCCGGTCAGTTTGACCATAATTTTTCTGAAATCTGAGCTTTGTATGACTTTTTATCAAGATTTGAATATTTTTTGTTCAAAATATTGCCTTGAGATTCATGTCAAGCTTTGAGATTCGTGTCATATGATAAAAATTTGTTGGTGGCGTATCAGTGGGCTTCATATTAACAATTTGTGCATGAATTGAATCTTTATTGATAGTATGTCAAATAATTTATGTTATACATTTAAATATGAAAGTTCATGTGTTATATATGTAATTATATTATAATCCTACCCTCATGTTGTTAACTCTTTTTTTAATGATCATTTATCAATGCCTCATAATTTTTGAACTCATGCCTCATAATGGTTGGGACTCATTTAGTTCATCATTACTGCCCGCACCTGGATTTGGATGGCAAATGACTGCCAATAAAGTTAGAATTATAATAGACTTAATTATAGGGATTGTTTCTCTGTAGATGTTAACAATAAAGTTATAATTATAATAAACAGATGTTATGTTTTGGATTCATGCCTATTGAAACTCTTTGGACTTTAAAAGAGTTACAATTATAATAAATTGATGCCATGTTTTGGAATCATTTCATACTTTATCTTGTAAGTTTAAAATTATCATAAGCTTATCAGTAAGATAGTGTGAGCTATATTTTAGTTTTTGTGAATTTACATACATACCACACAATTCGTGTATATTTACATATGTAACACTTTCATATTTACATACATTGCGCTCAAATCTTTAACATCACATCAAAAATATTACTATCATTAACTTTTAAAAGCGAAGGACAACTTCTCTTGTTCCCATCAGTATGTAGCAGGAGCTAGCTTATTTATGAGTTGTTTTGCAATTCAAGTCATTTTTAATCAATCCATTTCCATCACTCTGTGAGGACTTCTTATTTGGTTATATTCATGATATTCTTATGTATTTACATATTATATTTTCTTGCATATTTTTGAATATATTGTTTAATTTAGAAAACTTAAATTGCAACAATTTCATTAAACAAATCCCAAGCATTGATTAAACCTAAGAAAATGATAATGGAAGCTGGAAGAAAATGTAAATTGCAATATAATGTGAACTGCGGTATCATAAACTAAGGTTTCAATAGAAATGCAACAGCAGCTCCATACATTAGAATATACATTAGGAAATAACAAAATTTCAATACAAAATTACAGATGAAGGAAATTCTTCTTCATAGCTTTTCATTACAATACAAAAATCACAGATGAAGCAAATTCTTCTTTTATCTTTCCATTGGAACTAAAAAAAAATGCCATAGAAACGCCAAACAGATTTGTAGTTATGATGTTTTAAGATAAGTTGATCATAAATAAGTCCATTCAGATTTTGTCTGCCATGTCTCAAAGTACTGTAATCTCAATCTCCATGGTCATTGGTGAAGATCTAGCTTCATTGATTTCATTTGTCATCAAATGCCACATGTAAGATGTCATATCTGTGGCACCATAGCTACAATTGCAAGAAAAAAGAATTTAATCAGACATTATATAGATGGAGAGGCGTATGACATTCATTTTTTTAAGAAAATGTCACTGTGATCATAAATAATTCCATTCTTCATNAAAATGTCTATAGTTTTGAACAAAAAAAATTATCATTAATAGAAGAAATAAAAAGTTTAGTCTCTAAAAGAGCAATCATATGGACATGATTCTCCATATAATCTCTTTGCAATCAACAACATGAGTTTCATTGCTAAACCAATGAACATTTTAAAAAAGAATATTAAGATAAAACATAATAAAAAAAAATAAAGAGACTAGAGGGTAACATTTCTAGCTCTAGATTTCCCTTTTTATGCCCTAGCGATAGAGGAAAAAGGAGTAGAAACTACAGAACAAGTTGCAGTAAATAAATTAGGAATAATATGTTTTTCATAATATGAGTAATATTTATAACCATAATATTTTGATTTAAGACATTTCCATCAACAACCTCCATATAAACAAAATCAGAAGCATTAAAAAAAAATAAATCAACATTACACAAATTAACATCTTTATGTTTTTGCAAATTATGATCATTCTTATTTTCCAAATTCAACATATTAGCATCAAAAATATTAAGTTAGATTTCAAAGTAATTGATATTAAGAATCTTAGAAACGATAAGATTTATTTCACAACTCTCTCTAAAGTATGAGAACTACTAGAAGAACTATGAGCATAGCATCAACAATAGAAACCCTAATAGGACTATGTGGTCAACTGTTACTTATTTGAAATCTCTGATTATAATAAATTTTATTATAATTCTTTCCTTTGCAAACCAGAGCAACTTCTTTAGATTGAACAATACTAACTTTACGACAAGATTAAGAGTCATTAACAAAAATATTACAAGCCTTACAAGGGGTTGGTTTCCATTCATGAATGACATGCNTCTTTTCAAAAAGTAGAGATTTTAGACATATATTTAAAGCACAAAGTGTCATAATAGTCCATACTCCAATTAAATAATAGAGAATTAGAATGGAAATATTTCCAAATAACTTTCAATTTATATTTTTCTAAAGACGGAATATCATGACCCCATAAAATTTTAGGAGAGAAGTAATATGCCATGAAATTGTAGATTTATTTTTCTCATTGCAATTATGAAAGAGAGAATTATTAATCAAAGAAGTAATTTTTTTCCTAATACATTTAGCTAAATATGTGAATCAAAACCAATAATAACAATTACTTCTTATAGTGTAACTTATTAATTGGAAGCACCCCGTCATACAAAACACTTTTTTGTTTCCAACCAGCCAATCATCTAAGAAACTTATCAAATATAATTTGACAATCTATTTAGTACAATTTATAGTAATACTTTGACATTTCAAAGGAAGATGAATGATTTTCATACCATTAATACTATAAAGAGAATCCTAATCAACTTTCTTAAAAAAATAGATAGTACACTTAAAGGTATTAATATCCAAATTAAAAGCAAGACTAAAAATGTTCATAACATTAGCAACTTGATGTATAATAAAAGGATCAATATCCTAATCAATAAATATCATCAATAGAAATAATATGATTAATTTTATTAAAACCTTGTTGAATGATAAAACTTTTCTGAGTATCAATCATGAGAGGAAAAACATCCATAATAATAACAAATAAATAAGGAGAAAAAAGACAACATTGCCTCAAACTATAAGAAAAGGCAAAGTATTCATTCATTTCAAATTTAATTATTATATGAAAATAAACATCATCCATATGAGTCTTAGTTCAACAAATAAAATTAATAGGGAAACACAATCTGCCCATTCTATCATAAAGAAATGTATGATTAAGTTTATTAAAAGCTTTAAGTAAATTAATTTTAGAACAAAATTTCTTATTAAAATTAATATAATTAATTCCAAATAAATACTCATTTGCCAAAATAACATGATCAGCAATATCTCTTCTTTTAGTTAAAGCACCCTGAAAAAGATTAATAATATTACAAATAGTAAGCTTAATATGATCAACTAAGAGCTTAACAATAGCTTTTTATAGAGTATTGTAAAAGAAATGAGACAAAAAACATTTAAAGTTTGAGCACCATGTCTTTTAAGAATTAAAATGATAGCAGTATGTTTAATCTTAAAATTATATATTATGCAAATAGAACTCTGAATGAAGTTCAAATTAATTATACCACTACTGAGAAAGATTTATTAGCAATTATTTATGCTTTTGATAAGTTCAGATCATATCTCATTGGAGCGAAATGTATTTTTCATACTACTAATTTTGTTATAAGATACTTAATACAGAAGAAGGACGTGAAACTATAAGAAAAGACAAAGCATTCATTCATTTCAAATTGAATTATATCATGAACATAAACATCATCCATATGAGTCTTAGTTCAACAAATAAAATTAATAAGGAAACACAATCTGACCATTATATCATAAAGAAATGTATGACTAAGTTTATCAAAAGCTTTAAGTAAATTAATTTTAGAACAAAATTTCTTATCAAAATTAATATAATTAATTCCAAAATAACATTATCAGCAATATCTCTTCTTTTAGTGAAAGCAGCTTAAAAAAGATTAATATTATTACAAAGAACAAGCTTAATATGATCAACTAAGAGCTTAACAATAACTTTTTATAGAGTATTGTAAAAAGAAATGAGACAAAAATCATTTAAAGTTTGAGCACCATGTCTTTTAGGAATTAAAATGATAGCAATATGTTAAATCTTAATGGGAAGCTTATTAGATTTTAAAAAATATTTTGTAACATAAATATAATTATTCCCAATAATATTCTAAGTGTCTTAAAATAATTTAGATGAAAAACCATCAAGGTTATGAGATTTACAACTGCCAACAAAATAAAAAGAAATTTTAATTTCTTCATTAGAAAAATTCTTAATTAAAGTCTCACTATGCGAAGCAGAAATTGACTTCATAATAAGAAATTCATTAAAACAGAACTGAGAACTTTAATAACATTAATAAGCAATGACTTAAGAAAAGAAATAACTTCAATTGAAATATCTTGATGATGATGAAGATAAATATCATTGACTAAAATTTATTTAATGAAATTAGATTTATTTCTAAATTTAAGCTTTTGATAAAGAAATTTAACATCAACTTTACCTTTTAATAGCCATTCACACTTAATCCTTTATTTTAACCATTTATAATTACAAGAAATAACATTATGAAACTTATCTTTGATTAAGAAAAACTTGGCGAAGTAATTTTTTATAAAGAAGATTGATATCCAAATTGTTTCAAATAGTTTATTGCTCACTTTTTATGCCCCAGAATGCACTCATAGAGATAGTTAAGAGTTATTTAAATTCTAATGCTTAAAAGTATCTTTGATATTTTTTAATTTATTACAAAGAAAATATAGAGGATCGCCTTTAACATTAATACACCAAGCATCTTGAACAAGATTATGAAAACTGAATCAATTACTCCAGAAATTCTTATATAAAACTCTATGCTTTAGAACATAAGAAGTCATAAGAGAAACAAAAATATGAGAATGATCCAAGGTAGAATTATCCAAAACTTTTAAAAAAGAATAAGAAAACTTATCCACCTAAGAAACATTGCAAAAAGCCTTATCAAAAAGTCATCCAATGGGATTATCAAGTTGATTGTTATACCAACTAAACTTATGACAAATATTCTGTAACTAAAAATATTTGAATTAAGAATACAATTATTAAACTTAGTTAGCTTATAAGGAGTTGGTGGAAGGCTACCAACCATTTCACTAACTTTAAGAATGCAATTAAAGTCACTCAACAAAAGCTAATACTCATTAATATTATCACCAAAAGATATAAAAAAAAAATCCAAATATTTCTTCTAATAGCAGCACTATTATCCGCATATAGAAAAGTAACAAAAAATTTAACATTAGAATAAAAAATAATAAAACCATGAATATATTAAAAATTGATATCAATAGCAGAATACGATAAAACATCAAAGTTCAATTTATCCAAATATACTGATTTATAAAAAAATGTCAAAGTTATGTACACTACCTTCATTATTAAAATGTTTATAGTTTTGAACAAAAAAAAATTATCATTAATAGAAGAAATAAAAAGTTTAGTCTCTAAAAGAGCAATCATATGAACATGATTCTCCATACAATCTCTTCACAATCACCAACATGAGTTTCATTGCTAAACCAATGAACATTTCAAAAAAGAATATTAAGATAAAACATAATAAAAAAATAAAGAGATTAGCAGGTAACATTTCTAGCTCTAGATTTTCCTTTTTATGCCCTAGCGATAGAGAAAAAAGGAGTATAAACTATAGAACAAGTTGCAGTAAATATATTAGGAATAATATGCTTTACATAATATGAGTAATATTTCTAAACATAATATTTTGATTAAGACATTTCCATCAACAACCTCCATATAAACAAAATCAGAAACATTCAATAAAAATAAATCAACATTATGTAAATTAACATCTTTATGATTTTGCAAATTATCATCATTCCGATTTTCAAATTCAACATATTAGCATCATAAAATATTAAGTTAGATGTCAAAATTATTAATAGTAAGAGCCTTAGAAACGATAAGATTTATTTCACAACTCTCTCTAAAGTATGAGAACTACTAGAAGAACTATGAGCATAGCATCAACAATAGAAACCCTAATAGGACTATGTGGTCAACTGTTACTTATTTGAAATCTCTGATTATAATAAATTTTATTATAATTCCTTCCTTTACAAATTGGAGCAACTTCTTTAGATTGAACAATACTAACTTTACGACAAGATTAAGAGTCATGAACAAAAATATTACAAGCCTTACAAGGGTTGGCTTCCATTCATGAATGACATGTNATGTGTGTAGCATTATTATAGACGAAGATAGTTGTGAGAATGTGTTGTCTACACCTATGGTAAATATTTTGAATCACAGTACCAAAAAATATTTTCAATCATATTCATTTATTTGATAGAAGAAGATGAGTGATATAAGTATTGACAAGAGATGTATGTTAGAGTGTTCTATTGAAGACGAGCTATAAGATCAAGTGTAGTGTGATAAAGTCCTTCTAAATGCATGCCATATTCCATTGGGCCGATCATGATAGTATGATAAGACTACACTTCATTATTGCCATAAAAATATCTATTCATTTATGAAGGGCGGAAATGTATTATGCTTTTACATTGAAGGAAGCAATAATACTAAATACTTAAACAAAGATGAGAGTTCTATTGCATCATACTACATTTCAACATGTTATAAGAGATGCGCCAGTGGGGTTGGCTTTGATGATGTTAGATGTAATAATAAGAATGAAGGAGCTGATACTTCAGACAATATGATTTCTATTGGAGGAGTTTCATATATTATGACTGACCGCCTATTACTTGGATTATCACTTCTGCGCGTGTTTCTTCATAATTCTTATTTCAAGAACAGTGCTCTTTAACCGTTTAGCTTGCTAAATGCGACCAACAATGTATGAGTTGCTACAAAAATGAAATGAGAATTAGATGATTTAGGGGTTAGCTCGTAAGAGTACTATTTCTTAAGTTGTATTAGCTTTGATTGTGCCCAAGAAGAACGAAACGTGGCCTATGTGAATTGACAATAAAGTAGTGAATAAGATCATCATTACGGTTTGTTGGATTAGTTGTATGGAGTTAACATCCTTTTAAAAATTGATTTACACAATGGATATCACCGAATTCAGCTTAAGCGACAAAATAAGTTATGAATCACCTTTAAGATGCGGGATGATTTGTATGAGTGAAAATCATTCCTTTTAGCCTATTTAATACACCAAACGTTTTTATGAGGTTGATGAACTAGGCTTCTCTTTATCGAAAAATTTGTGATTGTGTATTTTAACGATATTATAGTGTATATTTATTTAAAGGAGGAGCATTTGCAACACTTGCAATAGTTGCTTTGACTTCTACAGATTGTGTAGTTATAACACTCAGTTCCAATAGTTTGTAGGCTAGAATAAAGTGTTTCATATATTGGAATTAGAAATGAAGTGAAGGAGTCGAGACAATTTAAATAGAGATGGAGGAAGATGAGCCATAGAACAGAGAAGAGTCGAGAGAAATAGAGAGAGTGAAGTAAAGAGGAAGGAAGAAGTGGAAGGAACTCAGGTTTGTCTAGAGCAAGAAGACAACAATTTCTTTTGGAAGGATTGGAAGCCATGGAGTGAAACATCGACTTCACCTTCAAGCACTTCGTGATTCCTGTGTGAAGGAGGATAAGGTGAATCAAGCCTTTTGTGGGATGAAGCCCAAGGAAAGAGATCGTTGAACCCTAACTAAACCAGAAGGAAGAAGTGTTGTGCCCTAGTTAAGCGAAGGAAGAAAAAAGGGAGGAAGAAGTGCTCACATATTACTATGTGAGAACAACGAAAGAAAATAAGTCAAGCACGAGATTGCGGGAGAAAAAGGCCAATCTGTGTGTAGTAGGGAAGCCGAGCCATAAGTGTCATGGGTTTTATTTTTTTATTATTAGTTTGGTTTATTTAATTAATTATTATAAATTATATTCATTTCTATTAATTAATATTATCGATTAAAGCTAGGGAGCTATCGAGATCGAGTGATAAATTTGAGCTGATTAAAATTTTAAAAATATACATTAAAACAATTTGATATAAATTAGGAATAATAGTTATTTGAAGAAATAGATTATACGATCTAAAAATAAAATAATGATATAATACATCAAAAGTAAAATAATGACAAATTACTCTTTTATAGTATCATTAAAATATAATAATTATTAATAATGCTTTACTCATTCGATTATAGGTTTTCATTGGAGAAAGGTTGATAGAACGGATATGAGTTGTGGGATGAGCTTTTTGGAGCAGTCATCTCTCGAAGCTTGGTCTAAAGTTGGAATATTGTCAAATTAGGATAGAGTCAGTTGTGTGCATAAGACAACGTTCAGGACTCATGAAGGACATTATTTATTTGTTTTTGGTGATGTCATTCGGCCTTACTAATGCTCTAGCCACATTTTAGTCTCTCATGAATATTACTTTTCAGCCTTCAAGAATGTCTTCCTGATATTTTCTTATGACATTTTGATTTGTAGTCGTATTGAAGAAGAGCATATAAGACACTTGAGTACAATACTTGAGACTTTGAGAGAGCATCAGTTTTGTGCCAACTTGAAGAAATGCTCATTTGCATAGTCATGGATGGAGTACGTAGAGTATGTGGTGGCCAGGGCAGGGGTAGCGACATATCATTCTAAGATTGAGATTATGTTGGATTGGATTTTTCCTAGGAGCTTGAAAGAGTTGAGAGGGTTCTTAGGTCTCATCAGGTATTATCGAAAATTCATGAGATGATATGGAACTATTGCATGGTGACTGACGGAGAAGCTGAAGAAAGAAAATTCCAAGTGAGGGGAAGTAGTGACACAAGCCTTCGAACAACTAAAGAGAGCCTTGATAAATGTTGCAACATTAACACTTCCAACTTCAATTGGCCATTTGTGATACACGTCAACATATGGATTGGGGGCAGTACACATTTAGAATAACGACCTATTGCCTATTTCAGTTAGGTGCTCATTGATAGGGTGAAGCTCAAGTCCGATATGAGTGGAAGATGGCTATTGTTATGCCCATTAAAAAGTGGTCTTTATCTATTAGGGTGACATTTTATAGTCATGATAGATCAGAGGAGTTTGAAGTATTTATTTGAGTAGAGGATGGTGACTGAGGAGCATCATCGATGACTATTTATGTTACTGAGATATGATTTTGAGATTTTGTATCGGCCAGGACTAGAGAATAAGACCACAAAAGCACTGTCGAGGGAGGTGGAGGCGCCCCAGTTGGCAGCTTTATCAGCATTGAGGCAGGAGAGTGAATAGGATGAGGGGCTGAGGAAGATGAGGACAGAGTTGCTATAGTATCTGGACAATCATCCATCATTGAGGGGACAACAACTACTCTACCAGGGGCGATCCGTGTTACTGAGAGCATCGATGTACATCCCCAAACAGTTGCAAGAGTTTCATGGAAGCACGATTTGGGGGGCACTTATTGGTACAAAAACCATATAGTTGAATGTGGGTAGAGCTGTATTGGGTAGGGATGCATAGAGATGTAAAGGGCATGGTGGCTAAATGCGATGTGTGCCAACAACACAAATATTTGACTCTAGAACTAGGAAAATTATTGCAACCCCTAGCTTTACCTGAGAAGGTTTTGGAGGAGGTGGCGATTGATTTTATATAGGGGTTGCCGCGATTAGAAGGATTTACTGTGATATTGGTGGTAGTGGATCAACTAAGCAATTATACATATACTTCATTCCATTGCGACGACTTTACACTACTGCCTCAGTCGCTATTATGTTCATATGAGAAATGGTTTGTTCGCATGGTGTTCCAAAATCCATTGTATCAGAAAGTAACAAGGTGTTGCTTAGCTATTTCTTGAAGTAAATGTTCATATTACAAGAGACAATCCTAAAGAGGAGTAAAACATAACATCTCCATATAGATGGCCCGACGGAGTTGGTTAATAGGAACTTGGAGATGTACTTGCATTGTTTTGTGATGACTCGAAAAATTGCGATGAAGTAAGTCGGCCGTATCACACAAGTATATGTCTCAAGTAATAATGCAAATTTAGAGTACCGTGTATTGATTCCATGAGCAAAGGGCTAAGAAATATTCCAATGGGTGAATTTCTAATTTACTAAACTTCTAAACCTAATTTAGCATGATCAAAATTAAGAAATTGAATTCTTACATTCATATTCACAAACAGAAACTATAAAAGTACGAGCTTGAAAACAAAGAAAACAATAAGGGGAGAAATCTTTCGATTTTTCAAGAGAAATGAGGCTCTCATCTCTGTGATTTAGGTGTCGTGGTAGTTTATAGTTTTCCTAAATGTTTCCCATGTGATAGTTGTCAATAGGGATAAAATTTTCTTCTTAATTCTATGCTTAGATCAGAAGAAGAATAAAAAATCCAAGAAGTTCAGTTTCACTTAATCTCATGACATTTCCCAGGATTTTTCCGATCTCCTTTCCAGATTGTAAAATCCTAATAGAATTTGCCTATTCCACTAGGGTCTTGTGGTTAATCCATTCATTACTCTACACGACGGTTAGATTTTGTAGATCACAAAAGATGTTAAAATCATGACTGGCCAGATTAGGACTAAATAAAATCCAAAAGTTAACACAACAACTTTCACATTAAAGCTAAAGAAAATGTCATGGGGAAAACAATTCGAGAAAATAAAAAAAATCATGAGCCAGAGGCACGGATGAGAACTTAGCTATGGATGAAAGAAAGAACAATGGAAAACAAGTCCATGAAAATCATTGTTGTAAGCATAATCTGAAAAAAAAAAAACACTCACAAAATAATTTGTCCTCCCCACTAAAGCAAAAACTCTCCCTGTCATACAATCTTCTTTCCAAAACAATAAGAAAAATGAAAGGAAGAGGAAGAAATACATCTTTTAGGACCTCAACCTTAAGCAAGGAAGAAAGCCCTAAGGAGAAGCTCTTTCTCTCACAAAGTCCTTCAATCTTTGCCTCCAACCGTCCCTAATGATCCCAACTCCTCTTCAAGATGCCCTAAATATATTTTTACAGCCTTGTTCTCAGATTTAACAAGAGTTTTTTTCCCAAAAATATTTCTCGTTTCGTCGGTGTGGTCACGCTCGAACCCAACGCGGTCATGCCAAAATTGCTGATCGGGTGACTCGATCCCGGTGTGGTCACGCCAGNCTGTTCTGCGAATAAGGTTGGGGTAGTGATTTCAAGCGTGGAAAGAAGGGATTTACCAGTGGAGACACTTGGCTCAAAAACGAACATGCCGGCGTTAAAATAGAGGGACGGAGGAGGGCCGAGCTCCGCGACAGGCCATGGCCGACGATCAGGGGATTGCTGGCAATAACCTATTTCGTACTGCTTGGAGTGGCTCCAGGTCTTCTCGCAGAAGCAATCCATCACCGCATAGAAGTAGCGGTCGGGCAATTCGAAGAGATTGTCAATATTGTCGAACACTTGGATATCCGCATCGAGATAAA
>JXCR01119560.1:4695-22748 GCA_002079205.1 Phalaenopsis hybrid cultivar | reverse complement strand
TGTGTGTGTGTGTGTGTGTGTGTGTGTGTGTGTGGGCTACACACACAAATGAATGAGGAGCTACGTTAGAGTTTGATTGATAAATTATTTTTATTGTATGTTTGTGTGTATGTGATAAAGAATCTTTTTGTGAATATGTTTCATCAAAGTTCTTTTATAAAGAATTTTTTGTCCTTACTGGCTTAAGTTGTGATTCTGCATGAAGCTAAAAAATGCTACAGAGGATGCATTAAGGGCGGCAGTGTTGTAGCAGTGCGATGCAGCACTGTAGCTTTTCCTATTTGGCAAAATTGCTTTTTGTTTATTTTCTCTAAATTTTGCAAGTAAAAATTATGTTTTCCCACCAGACTTTGCTACCTGCGGTGGCTGCTAGAAAGCTACGATCTGACTTCTTCAAAAAAAAAAAAAAAAAAATTATAATAGTCACTGTAGTTTTTTGAACAACAATTTCTTTCTCAGCAGTTTTACAACTTCTTCAAATAACTGCAGCTGCCCCCAAACAGACCCTAAATCACTTTATTAAAATATGTTTATTGCCGTCAAATTTGCATCCATCAAAGTGGACATATAGGATCAACATACATTATGGTCAAAGTAGATTGTGACACTAATGNCTGTCTTCTTAAAAAAAAAAAAAAAAAAATTATAATAGTCACCGTAGTTTTTTGAACAACAATTTCTTTCTCAGCAGTTTTACAACTTCTTCAAATAACTGCAGTTGCCCCCAAACAGACCCTAAATCACTTTATTAAAATATGTTTATTGCCGTCAAATTTGAATACATCAAAGTGGACGTATAGGATCAACATACATTATGGTCAAAGTAGATTGTGACACTAATTTTCTCAATCATATATCGCATGATATCGATATTTTAGAACCTAGGATAATTTCATCACTATCATTTTCTTATTTTTCTCTATTTCTTGAAAAGTAGTAGGGAAATAAAAGATTGATAAATGCATATATTTGCCTACATTTGGTGAACTATGTGACAATTTTAATTTAAATAAGGTTTATGGAACCATTGAATGTTAAACCAGTTCAATCACTAAGAGTTATCAGATGCCATTGAAGTATTAAGTGTGGGTCATGTAATATGTGATATCTAAGAAAGGTCGGACTGGGTTGATGTGGAGGGGGTTGAGATGTATTGATGATACTGGTGGGTGGAGTGGTCGTGATTATAGTTATAGTGGGGAGTATGGGGGAGGTACATGGGCTTGATGCTTTGTTTTCTCCCCTATTGAAAATGGATGATATTGAACTAAAAAAAGTCTCATCACCACCATCAGATTTCATTTGTAATGAATTTTTAATAATCATCAATTAAAATTAGAGTATATTAAAAAAATGATAATAATGTTTACTTAAAAATAAGGCTGATTAAGAAATTCAAATTAAATGAAATCAATAGCATGAAAAAGCTAAATGTAAATGCAAAATATAAATACCAAATAGTATCTCATCTAATTTACCATTAGTGATGTTTGAAATTTGTTCATATTTTGTATCATCTATGAATTCTTAGCATTGAATTCATGAATCTCTTCATAATCACCCATGGTCACCTATGCTTGTTATTGAATTAATATCACTAATAGATTTTAAGAATTCTAGAAGTTCTTTTATTTTAGGCATAGACTTCTTTAATAGCCCAACAATCTGATTAAAATAGTTCTAACACTTGCTAAAATATGTTTAAATACAAGTGATTTTGGTTTTTTTTATTAATTTGGAATTTTTAGCTCGTCTATTTATTCGTTGTTGTATGATTCACTTTTCAAATAAATCCCCCTCTCAAGTTATAGAAATGGCCAAAAGAGGAAAGAAATCGACAAAAAGAATATACGATGAAAACAGACAAACAAATTTAAAAAGAAACTTGAAAGAATCATGTAAGAAAATCATTGTAAGATAAGTCGAGAGTATACGTCTAAACAGAACTAGATCAATTCACAAAGAGAATCTCTATGTAAGCCACTCATAACGAGAGAACTAAAAAAAATACATTTTTGTTCGGGGGTCAAGAGAACTCTCCAAAGAAAGTATCATTTTGGTTAATTATATTTTTGAGGATATTCAAGAATACTCTTGATAAAAGGAGTTTTGCTTACATTATTATGATAATTGATGAATAGGTCACCAAAAGGATGGTTATTTCAATTAGGAACATCTCGATGCTTTTGAAGCCTGCACCTGCTCCTAAGGCAGAGGTGAATCATCGTGTCGATTGCGGGTGATAGCTAACTCGACAAGCAANAAACTTGAAAGAATCATGTAAGAAAATCATTGTAAGATAAGTCGAGAGTATACGTCTAAACAGAACTAGATCAATTCACAAAGAGAATCTCTATGTAAGCCACTCATAACGAGAGAACTAAAAAAAATACATTTTTGTTCGGGGGTCAAGAGAACTCTCCAAAGAAAGTATCATTTTGGTTAATTATATTTTCGAGGATATTCAAGAATATTCTCGATAAAAGGGGTTTTGCTTACATTATTATGATAATTGATGAATAGGTCACCAAAAGGATGGTTATTTCAATTGGGAACATCTCGATGCTTTTGAAGCCTGCACCTACTCCTAAGGCAGGGGTGAATCATCGTGTCGATTGCGGGTGATAGCTAACTCGACAAGCAGGACATATGAAATAACTTAATTATCTCAAATAAGATTTAATGCCTACACGAGAGTGTAAGAGTAGAGGGTGAATCATCGTATCCCAAACGAGTTGCAGCTTAACGATAAAAAGAGTCTATGATATGATAATAAAAATAACAAAATGATTGATAGGGCTCAAAAGAAGTATATCAATTAAAAAGTAGAGGAATTCTAATCGAGTAGAGATAGACATTTAGGACACCAGACATTTGTCATCCCAAGCTATTAAGATCCTAAGTCTACTTGGTTATGACGACGGGGGTAAGCATTTGGTTGGCTTAGATGTATTGGATTTGAAATTGTTCAAACCAATTAGAACCGATATTCATAATCCAAAAAATTGAACCAATCTAAATTTAGATAAAACTGAATTGACAGAATTGAAATTTAATTTGGTTTAAACGGGTTGTTTATGAAAAAACTGATATGTAATTATTTATTGACATTTGACTAAGAACAAGCATTACGAGTCACATATTTTATTCATATAATATCAAATTGTGATCATAAATCCTTTATTAATTTCAATCAAATATTATATACAATAAAGTTTTGATTTTTTTAGTTTATTCCACATGTTATTAAAATATAATAAAAATTTTTAATAAAATTTCAGTTTTTCGCTTTGTTCGGTTAAATGAAAATTAAAACCAAAAAGAAATATGAAAACTAATTATTGAAGTTTTAAAAATTGAAAACCTAAATTTAATTTTGAAATCGAACCAACCAAACTTGATTAGTTACGTTAGGTTTTTTGGTTTTGACCAAATAATGCATAACCCTTCATGAAGGTAGTCGACCCAACTTGACGAGAGATCCATTGCCAGTAATCCTTGAATGGAATCGTCCAAGGGGACTCTTGGTAGCTCTAAGGCAAAGAGAAGGATACTTTATGTTCCATGACCCTTTGTAGGTAGAGTATGTAGATGTGAAACTTAAGCCACTGGTGTGAAAAGGAAAAGAGAGGTTCAGCTACAAAGCTGAAACAATCCCATGAAAGAATTATACCCAATTTGGGTCGAGGAAGCCTCTAACATCCTAATCATATTAGACAACCCCCTAAGTATAAATCATATGCTTGGCCATGCAGGTTGAAGTAGCATGGGGGCTTCTCGGAACATGCAAATATGATGCAAATCTCTATCAAGTCCTAATTTGGAGGCACTATCAAGAATGACTTGGGTTATGTCCATGCTATGCAAACCATTTTAAATCCTAAATTTTGATTTATCTCTATCTTTAATTATTAGGATTTTTATAGAAAAAGAGAATATTTTAGGCCCTTAAAGAGCCTAAATTATATTTCGCTTGATTCCTAGACAAACCACAAGCCACGGGAAAGTGAAAAATCTGGAAACAACATAAAATAAACAAACCAAATATATAGATAACAAAAGGTTGGGTGCCGCTAGGTCCATAACATATCCTAGAAAAGAAAAAAAGGTGGTCAAGCTCCACTGTAAATACTTGTTCTAAAGCTATACATCAAATAAACTTAGAAGTAAGGTACAAGACCCAAGCAACTTTTCCTAGTCCACATCACGCGGTTCTCTGTGCCAAACCCCTCCAAACTTATGCTCGTACCTTATTTCTAGTACAGACTCAGCTTAGGGACTTAAAAAGATACATATAAAAGTTAAAAAAAAAGACTCGACTTGTAAAATAAGAGTTAACACTGGTTATATCATGCAGCGTGAAGTAGACTATGTCCAATGGGGAAAAGAACTCAACAACATATGTAGAAAAGATGTTAGCATAAACTATCATAGCCCTTCCCTTGTTGGACATGGCACCCTATAGAAGACCGCCCTAAATATACTAGTTCGCAAGTCCAAACCAAGTAAACACACGAAGCATCATACAAAATGTCTGGTTGGGGCGCAAATTAAGGAACAATTGTCAGGACATGAGAAACCTAGCTACACTCTAGCCCTAGTCTAGAAAACATCTAAACACAAAGTGGTCTAGTTATAACATCCTAGTATTTGCAATGTGGGTAAAAGCTAGTGTATGACTTTGACGGGGTTGTCGACATCGGCCCAATCCTAAAGATTCAAGAGAACTAATGAGCATCACTTGAAAATGACATTTTAAAGTTGTGACCTCACATGTTGTCTAAATCCTATAATTTTAAAATAAGGCGGAGAATACATAGTAGAAAATTTCCTTTATTTTATTTTATTTTAAAATATGACCATTAAATGTGGGTTAGTATCATGAAAAATGACGCACTTTAGAGCTCTTGAATCATTAGCACAATCATATATATGTTCATTATAATACAAAAACTTGCATTGTTCGTTGAGATATCCTCACGACTAATGCTCATTTAAGTATTACGACAAACAATTGGTCACTCTTCTAACAAGGCTGACTTGCCGTCAAAACGGTTGAGTAATGCACTTTCAAGGTGCAAAGTGAACTAGCGTGCCACGGTCGCTCGAGCAAAATGTGAGCGAACATATGTGGCACGCTAGGCAATTGAACACAATATGAATGTTCTAGTAAGGTGTGAACATCCTCTTTGAACTCTAAGGGGGTGGACACAATGTGACCACCTCATCAAGGTATGAGTGATCAAGTTGCTTACCAATTGATAGTATAGACTATCCCCCCAAAATTTTTGATATTTAAGGAATATTACTATTTTTTTAGGGTCATTGTGTCAAGACACTACAGTTATGAGGCCTAGGCTCTACGATTGGTGATATGGCATTCTAGGAATGACGTTGAAGTGTCATACTCTCGGGTTCTTGGTTGTTTCGGCCGAATTAGATAGCCATGCAGTTCTAAATACAATGACACTAAATTTGGCATCTAGGTGCTGTGAAGGTGACGCCTAGGCTTGGTGCTTCTCTGTTTTGAACCTCTCCCATCTTCAAATCGGGATGTGACATCTCACTTGTGGCGCATGGAATATGGACACTTAGACGCTAGGTGGATGGTGCCTAGGCTTTAAGCTTTTAGGAATTTGCATGATCTCTGGTTCAAACATAGCATCGATACGCTGGGAATGTTGTTGAGGCACTCCGGTAAAATTTGTCAAATCTTCCTAAAGTTCTCTTAAGGAGTTTAGTGCACAAAACACATCAAACTATGCCAAAATATGGAATAAAGGAAGGCATATAATGCATGATTTTATGTATTTTTCTCACTCAGAAGGGAATTCAATTGCCATCTTTGTAGCAATTCAATTGAGAGATCAAGAGACATAATATTTGATGATTGTCGATTGGTTTTAATCATGGTTCAACTTTTTTTTCCATTAACAACTTTTTATCCAATAATTTTGGTTGAACTTTGGAACACAATACACATACACTTAGAGTTGTAAATGAGTCGAGCTTGAGAGAGCTCAAGCTTGTCTTGTGTTCGACTTGTTCTTTCTGTTTGGAATTTGTTCATGTTTGAAATTGTTTAATCAGTGTGCTCTTGTGTGACTTGAGTTACATATTTTGTTCATCTTCAACTCTTGTTCGACTCGAAACTTGCTCGTTTAAATTAATTTAAAAAATAGATGTAAACTGTTGGATTCAAACTTGATCCATTTCTATGTAATAAAAGACACAAAATCATATGACCACACGAGCACTAGTAATTTAAACTTAGATATAAATTTATAAAATATATTATTATTTAAATTATATATATATATAGCTAAAATGAGTCAAACATGGTCGAACAAATTGTTGCTCATATTCATGCCCAACTCTGTTTATATTTAGAGCTTAAAAAATTATTTATGCTCGGCTTGCTTAACGAACAATTTGAAGAAAAAGAAGAATTACGTGACATGAACTGTTCACAACTAAAGAGCTTTTCTGATTGCCCTACAAAACACTTCAAATGAGGAGATAATATAAATTATTGCAGTTGGTACACAATAAATAAATAAATAAAAGGAGTAGGAAGCTGACACTCTTGCTCAAGTCCTTTCTGCTCCATAAACTATCGCACTGCTGGCTGCAATGGTATCAGCATGCAGTAAAGAGAGGGCTAATGAGCTGCTATCTCAATTTCTCATGTATTGATGAATCTACACTACTTGAAGAAAATCTCATGAATTTTGTGATGTTAAGATGAAACTTCAATCATTTCATTAATAAATACAATGGATTAAAAAGAGTAGTTAAGTTATAAATATCAATGTTTCGGAAGGTCTGTAATGTAATTATCCCATAAATATATGTTGCAAACTACTACAATATGTTAGACTGTTTATCAGCTCCACATGCTAATGATCAAGTTGACCTATTTTTAAACAAAGATTATTGATAATTGCAGCAAAGTCTGCTGCTTTTATGGGTGATTAAACTAATTAAATATTTAAATAAACTTGTTAGGTATGTTTTGGCACTTTGATTCCATTATTAGTAATTTTATATTTATATTTAAGGGCTTGATTTATTTTTAACAACTTTCATTTGTTGAACTATAGGAGAAAATATTGCATCAGGGCTCAGCACGTAGAGTTTTGTGCGGAGTTCAATGAAATCACACCACGTGGCGGTGACAGAAAAAAAAAATGTCCAGCAACACAAAGAAATATTCCTCCTGAGTTATTCAGGTGTTATTGTGTGTTATTCAGGTGTTATTGATGTGTTATTATAATACCGGGAATATTCCCAGAACACAATAACACCTGAAAAACATACAATAACACATGAATAACAAAGAAGAAATATTCTTCTATGTTACCGGCCCAGTTTTTTTTTTTTTTTCTGTCACCTCCACGTGACGTGTTTTCATTAAACTCCGCACCTAACTCTACGTGCGGAGTCCTAATGTAATATTTTTTCAAACTATAGAGCGTATAATCGTGTATGATTTTCATCTATTTGTAAACACACCTATCTCATTCACCCTCATTTACATCCATTGCCAATCCCCTCCTATTTTGCTGTCAATAATTAGATAAACTATTACACGTGGATCACATATCATAATTTGAGGATTTACACATATACCACATAATTATTATGTATTTANCCCTCATTTACATCCATTGCCAATCCCCTCCTATTTTGCTGTCAATAACTAGATAAATTATTACACGTGGATCACATATCATATTTTGAGGATTTACACATATACCACATAATTCTTATGTATTTCCTATTTATATATCTAATACCTAAACTTTAATATTTACTTGAAGAACACAAGTCTTCAAATAACTTTAAAAAAATATTAGAAATATTAACCTTTTTAATGATAAAATAAATAACTTTATTCANTAGAAATATTATGTAAAGGAATTGCATACATATAAGAAATGAATTAAAATATATATAAATGAATTATTGGACGGATATAATTAAATTATGATTCCATTTTGAGTAGCTAATAATTTAACCGTATTTATCTAATAATTTATTATGTCATGTAATCATTTTTATTGTATTTGTGAGGAATATCCATTCATTATACACAACAAGTACACACCAAGAAATAAGTTACCTTAATATAAAAATTCCAANCCTAATGTTGTGACCAGCTTCGACAATCTTCTTATCCTTTCTTTTGATGTGAAGCCTGAAATATTAAACGAGCCATCCAATTAGGTATAACAACTTTGCTGCTTTTAAACTTGTCATGTTATATCTTATATTTTATATCCATCAATAAGAGATTCATGGTACCCAAAGTCTAGTGGGAATTCATTTTAATTCATAGTTATACATCACTCTATATTTTCTTCCTCTTTTTAGTTGGTTCCCTACTTTCTCTATGATGTGGTTGACTCTCTTAAATTATTGCATCCTGTCAGAGAGAAGGAACTATTAATAACCAAGAGGAAAACTAATTAAAATAAAGATCTCTTATTTCTCTTAATAAAGCTTTGATTGAGCAATACAATTGCAAACTTGCTTAGCTTTGTTCCAATCAATTAGAAGTAGGAGGATCAAGCTTTAAGAAAAAAAGCTTTTCTTTACCTGGTTGAAGATCTATTCAAGCTGTCTTGCTATCAATCTCCCCCTGATTTGAATTCAGCATCTTTCTAATTGCTTTGAAGTACAGCCCCTTATTCCCTAAACCCTATTGGCATAACTAGATTCAAATTAATTTCGTTGGTACTTTGATTAGGTTTATCAATGAACCATTATAATCTCTTGAGCTTTGTTTAAGGGAGGATTACACAATGTTAACTCAGGTTACACTATGTTAACTCAGGTTAATGTCACTAATATTTGATTTGAGCGAAGGGACACTAAAACCCTTTAACTCAAGTAGGTTTAGATGGGCTGCATTAGAAGTAATTATATTAAAGAGCATGTGAATAAATCTTCTATTTAAAAAGATGTTAGAAAGTAGAACCATGTAATTTTAACCTGCATAAAAAATGCAAAATATGATGCAGCTCTACCTCTTCACAATTGGTTTCGAATATAATCCCTATATATAATTTATTTAATTACAATAGAATCAATCAACTTTTGTATCAGGGTACTTGAACATTTTTATTTCTCATTTACTTTTGCTTTTATGTTTTAGAAGGTATACAATTTTATGATGCTTCCATTTAAAAATGTTGATTTATTCCATTGTTGCACCAGAAGCAGCCACTTAACCAAGGCACACAAACACAAACTCCAGAATCATCCTCTCTTCCTGTANCAAACACAAGCTCCAGAATCATCCACTCTTCCTGTAGCGGCAGCGATGACGGAAGCGGCAGCGGCGATGGAAGCAGCAGCTCAGGTACAGCAGCCTAATCCGCCACCTTCTAGTCCCGTAAAAACGGCTAAGCAAGAACCTATAAAAACTGGAGTTGGCCCTTCAGTAATCCCGACTCCTTCCCTTACCCACTCATCATCAATCAATATCCCACGACCTACTGCTTCGGAAGCCACATCAAAACCATCAGTAAGCGGTGAAGTAAACCTGCTCGCTGCTTCCGCTGCTTCGACAGCTTCCACCGCTGCCAATGTTCAACCCGTGGATGTGCCAATGGAAGAGGCTGTTCGCATGACACGTGGAAGGTTGAGAAGAAGAGCTGCCCCAATTGACCCCACCTCCACTCGCTAGCCTGAAGTATTCATCCTTTTATCGGTATCTTAGTAAATTTCTTCATTTTGGCTGATGATCTTAATTTTACGGGAGGGGTGTTCTGCAATTGTAGCTCTGTTTTTAGTATTATTCCTGCTGAAGCAGCCATCTGGGCAATATGTTGGTAAGCATTTTGATCTTATCAAACTGTTCTGTTTTCTGGCAGTGTAAATTCCAATTTCAAATTTGATCTCAGTTTTGTTGACGATATATGGTCCTGACACTTTGATTAGTGTTTTAGATGAAATATTTCATAGCTTGGAAGTGGTCTAAGTTAGTTCTGATATATTTAGTGAGTGTGGTAATTACATACGCAACACTCGAAGTATTGATATTTACAGGACCAACTTGGGTGATTGATTTTCTAAACTATTGAACCGATGCATTTATGTGTGCCTCACGAAGAATTTGACAAAAATAAAATATATGGTTCGGGTTTTATGTTGAATTTTAATATTTGAGTGAGAATTTGAAAAAATGATGAAAGATGTTGCTAGATCTGTGCATAGCAATGTTTTGAGTGCGCTCTATATGTAATTAACACGCTTAATGATTGCCAATTTTAACTTGCTTTAACGACAGCTTGTATGCCTTTCAGAGGTGTGTGTAATTGCCACGTTTATTGATTGTCAATTTTAACCTGCTCTAACAACTTCTATGCCTTTCAGTATGTGTTTGTGAATGGGCTACACAAATCAATATGGAGCTGCGTTAGAGTTTGATTGATAGATTATTTTTTATTGTATGTTTGTGTGTATGTGATAAAGAATCTTTTTGTGAATATGTTTCATCAAAGTTCTTTTATAAAGAATTTTTTGGTCCATACTGGCTTAAGTTGTGATTCTGCATGAAGCTAAAAAATGCTACAGAGGATGCATTAAGGGTGGTAGTGTTGTAGTTCCTGTTTGGCAAAATTGTTTTTTTTGTCTATTTTCTCTAAATTTTGCAGGTAAAAATTATGTTTTCCCACACCAAACTTTGCTACCTGTGGTGGCTGCTAGAAAACTACGATCTGACTTCTTCAAAAAAAAAAAAAAAAAAATGAAATAGCCACCGTAGTTTTTTGAAAAACAATTTCTTTCTCAGCAGTTTTACAACAACTTCTTCAAACAACTGCAGTTGCCCCCAAACAGACCCTAAATCACTTTATTAAAATATGTTTATTACCGTCAAAATTGAATACATCAAAGTGGACATATAGGATCAACATACATTATGGTCAAAGTAGTTTGTGACACTAATGTTCTCAATCATATATCGCATGATATCGATATTTTAGAACCTATGATAATTTCATCACTATCTTTTTTCTTATTTTTCTCTATTTCTTGAAAAGTAGTAGGGAAATAAAAGATTGATAAATGCATTTATTAGCCTAGATTTGGTGAACTATGTGACAATTTTAATTTAAATAAGGTTTATGGAACCATTGAATGTTAAACTAGTTCAATCACTAAGAGTTATCAGATGTCATTGAAGTATTAAGTGTGGGGGTAGAGGTGTATTGATGATACTGATGGGTGGAGTGGTGGTGACTATAGTTATAGTGGGGACTGTAGGGAGGTACATGGGCTTGATGCTTTGTTCTCTCTCCTATTGAAAATGGATGATATTGAACTAAAAAAAGTTTCACCACCACCATCAGATTTCATTTGTAATGAATTTTTAATAATCATCAATTAAAATTAGAGTATATTAAAAAAATGATAATAATGTTTACTTAAAAATAAGGCCAATTAAGATATTCAAATTAAATGTAATCAATAGCATGAAAAAGCTAAATGTAAATGCAAAATATAAATACCAAATAGTTTCTCATCTAATTTAGCATTAGTGATGTTTAAAATTTGTTCATCTTTTGTATCATCTATGAATTTTTAGCATTGAATGCATGAATCTCTTCATAATCACCCATGGTCACCTATGCTTGTTATTGAATTAATATCACTAATAGATTTTAAGAATTCTAGAAGTTCTTTTATTTTAGGCATAGACTTCTTTAATAGCCCAACAATCTGATTAAAATAGTTCTAACACTTGCTAAAATATGTTTAAATACAAGTGATTTTGGTTTTTTTTTAAGTTTGGAATTGTTAGCTCGTATATTTATTCGTTGTTGTATGATTCACTTTTCAAATAAATCTCCCTCTCAAGTTATAGAAATGGCCAAAAGAGGAAAGAAATCGAAAAAAAGAATATATGATGAAAATAGACAAACAAATTTAAAAGGAAACTTGAAAGAATCATGTAAGAAAATCATTGTAAGATAAGTCGAGAGTATACGTCTAAACAGAACTAGATCGATTCACAAAGAGAATCTGTTCGTAAGCCACTCATAACGAGAGAACTAAAAAAAAAAAACATTTTTGTCGGTGGTCAAGAGCACTCTAAAAAGAAAGTATCTTTTTGGTTAATTATATCTTTGGGGATATTCAAGAATACTTTCGATAAAAGAAATTTTACTTACATTATTATGATAATTGATGAATATGTCACCAAAATGATAGTTATTTCAATTGGGAACATCTCCATGCTTTTGAAGCCTGCACCTAGTTATAAGGCAGGGGTGAATCACCGTGTCGATTGCGGGTGATAGCTAACTCGGCAAGCAGGACATATGAAATAACTTAATTATCTCAAATAAGATTTAATGCCTACACAAGGCTGTAAAGGTAGAGGGTGAATCATCGTATCACAAACGAGTTGCAGCTTAACGATAAAAATAGCCTATGAGATGATAATAACAATAATAAAATGATTGATAGGGCTCAAAAGAAGTATATCAATTAAAAAGTAGAGGAATCCTAATCGAGTAGAGATAGACGCGTTAGGACACCAAAAATTTGTCATCCCAAGCTATTAGGATCCTAAGTCTACTTGGTTATGACGACAGGGGGTAAGCATTTGGTTGGCTCAGATGGATTGGATTTGAAATTGTTCAAACCAATTATAACCGATATTCATAATCCAAAAAATTGAACCAATCTAAATTTAGGTAAAACTGAATCGACCGAATTGAAATTTAATTTGGTTTAAACGGGTTATGAAAAAAACTGATATTTAATTATTTATTGACATTCGACTAAGAACAAGCATTACGAATCACATATTTTATTCATATAATATCAATTTGTGATCATAAATCCTTTATTAATTTCAATCAAATATTATATATAATAATTTTTTGATTTTTTTAGTTTATTCCACATGAAATTAAAATATAATAAAAATTTTTAATAATATTTCATTTTTTCTCTGTGTTCTGCTAAATGAAAATTTAAACCAAAAAGAAATCTGAAAACTAATTATTGAAGTTTTAAAAATTGAAAACCTAAATTTAATTTTGAAGCCGAACCAACCAAACTTGATCAGTTACGTTAGGTTTTTTGGTTTTGACCAAATAATGCAAAGCCCTACATGAAGGTAGTCGACCCAACTTGACGAGAGATCCCTTGCTAGTAATCCTTCAATGGAATCGTCAAAGGGGACTCTTGGTAGCTCTAAAGTCAAGAGAAGGATACTTTATGTTCCATGACCCTCTGTAGGTAGAGTATGTAGATGTGAGACTTAAGCCAATGGTGTGAAAAGGAAAATAGAGGTTCAACTACAAAGCTGAAACAATCCCATGAAAGAATTATACCCAATTTGGATCGAGGAAGCCTTTAACATCCTAATCGTATTAGACAACCCCCTAAGTATAAATCATATGCTTGGCCATGCAGGTTGAAGTAGCATGGGGGCTTCTCGGAACATGCAAATATGATGCAAATCTCTATCGAGTCCTAATTTAGACGCACTATCAAGAATGACTTGAGTTATGTCCATGCTATGCAAACCATTTTAAATCCTAAATTTTGATTTATCTCTATCTTTAATTATTAGGATTTTTATAGAAAAAGAGAATATTTTAGGTCCTTAAAGAGTCTAAATTATATTTCGCTTGATTCTTAGACAAACCACATGACACGGGAAAGTGAAAAATCTGCAAACAACATAAAATAAACAAACCAAATAAATTAATAACAAAAGCTTGGGTGCCGCTAGATCGACAACATGTCCTAGAAAAGAAAAAAAGGTGGTTAAGCTCCATTATAAATACTTGTTCTAAAGCTATACATCAAATAAACTTAGAAGTAAGGTACAATACCCAAGCAACTTTTCCTAGTCCCCATCACGTGGTTCTCTGTGCCAAACCCCTCAAAACTTCTGCTCGTACCTTATTTCTAGTACAGATTCAGCCTACGGACTTAAAAAGATACATAAAAAAAAAAGACTCGACTTGTAAAATAAGAGGTAGCGCTGGTTATATCATGCAACATGAAGTAGACTATGTCCAATGGAGAAGAGAACTTAACAACATATGTAGAAAAGATGTTAGCATAAACTATCATAGCCTTTCCCTTGTTAGAGATGGCACCCTATAGAATTCCGCCCCTAAATATACTAGTTCGCAAGTCCAAACCAAGTAAACACATGAAGCATCATACAAATTGTCTGGCTGGGGCTCAAATTAAGGAACAATTGTCAGGACATGAGAAACATAGCTACACTCTAGCCCTAGTCTGGAAAACATCTAAACACAAGGTGGTCTAGTTATAACATCCAAGTATTTGCAATGTGGGTAAAAGCTAGTGTATGACTTTGACAAGGTCGTTGACATCGGCCCAATCCTAAATATTCAAGAGATCTAATGAGCATCCCTTGAAAGTGACATTTTAAAGTTGTGACCTCACATGTGGTCTAAATCCTATAATTTTAAAATAAGGCGGAGAATACATAGTAGAAAATTTCCGTTATTTTATTTTATTTTAAAATAGGACCATTAAATGTGAGTTAGTATCATATAAAATGTAGAGCTCTTAAATCCTTAGCACAATCATATATATGTTGATTATAATACAAAAACTTGCATTGTTCGTTGAGATATCCTCATGACTAATGCTCGTTTAAGTATTACGACAAATAATTGGTCACTCTTCTAACAAGGCTGACTTGCCGTCAAAACGGTTGAGTAATGCACTTTCAAGATGCAAAGTGAACTAGCGTGTCACGGTCGCTCGAGCAAAATGTGAGCGAACATATGTGGCACGCTAGGCAATTGAACACAATATGAATGTTCTAATAAGGTGCAAACATCCTCATTAAACTCCAAGGCGGTGGACACAATGTGACCACCTCATCAAGGTATGAGTGATCAAGTCGCTTACCAATTGATAGTATAGACTATCGCCCCAAAAACTTTGATATTTAAGGAATATTATTATTTTGTTAGGGTCATCGTGTCAAGACACTCCGGTTATGAGGCCTAGGCACTACGATTGGTGATATGGCATTCTAGGAATGACGTTGAAGTGTCATACTCTCGGGTTCTTGGTTGTTTCGGCTGAATTAGATAGCCATGCAGTTCTAAAGACAATGGCACTAAATTTGGTGTCTAGGTGCCGACAAGGTGACGCCTAGGCTTGGTGCTTCTCTGTTTTGAACTCCTCCTATCTTCAAATCGGGATGTGACACTTCACTTGTGGCGCACGGAATATGGACACTTAGACGCTAGGTGGATTGTGCCTAGGCTTTAAGCTTTTAGGAATTTGCATGATCTCTGGTTCAAACATAGCATCGATACGCTGGGAATGTTGTTGAGGCACTCCAGTAAAATTTGTCAAATCTTCCTAAAGTTCTTTTAAGGAGCTTTAGTGCACAAAACACATCAAACTATGCCAAAATATGAAATAAAGGAAGGTATATAATGCATGATTTTATGTATTTTTCTCACTCAGAAGGGATTCAATTGCGATCTTTGTAGCAATTCAATTGAGAGATCAAGAGATATCATATTTGATGATTGCCTCATCGTTCAACTTTTTTTTCCATTAACAACTTTTTATCCAATAATTTTGGTTGAACTTTGGAACCACAATGCACATACAGTTAGAGTTGTAAATGAGTCGAGCTTGAGAGAGCTCGAGCTTGTCTTGTGTTCGACTTATTCTTTATGTTTGGAATTGGTTCATGTTCGAAATCGTTTAATCAATGTGCTCTTGTTTGACTTGAGTTACATATTTTGTTCATCTTCAACTCTTGTCCGACTCGAAATTTGCTCGTTTAAATTAATTTTAAAAATAGATGTAAACTGTTGTATTCAAACTTGATCCATTTCTATTCAATAAAAGACACAAAATCATATGACCACACGAGCACTAGTGATTTAAACTTAGATATAAATTTATAAAATATATTATTATTTAAATTATATATAGCTAAAATGAGTTAAACATGGTCAAACAAACTGGTGCTCATATTCATGCCCAACTCTGTTTATATTTAGAGCTTAAAAAATTATTTGTGCTCGACTTACTTAACGAACAATTTGAAGAAGAAGAAGAATTACGTAACATGAACTGTTCACAACTAAAGCTTCAAATGAAGAGATAATATAAATTATTGCAGTTGGTACACAATAAAAAAAGGAAAAAGGAGTAGGAAGCTGACACTCTTGCTCAAGTCCTTTGTGCTCCATAAACTATAGCACTGCTGTCTGCAATGGTATCAGTATGCAGTAAAGAGAGGGCTAATGAGCTGCTATCTTAATTTCTCATGTATTGATGAATCCAGACTACTTGAAGAAACTTCAATCATTTCATTAATAAGTAAAATGGATTAAAAAGAGTAGTTAAGTTATAAATATCAATGTTTTTGAGGGTCTGTAATGTAATTATCCCATAAATATATGATGCAAACTACTTCAATATATTAGACTGTTTAGCAGCTCCACATGCTAATGATCAAGTTGACTTGTTTTTAAACAAAGATTATTGATAATTGCAGCAAAGTCTCCTGCTTTTATGGGTGATTAAAACTAATTAAATATTTAAATCAACTTGTTAGGTTGTTTTGCACTTTGATTCCATTATTAGTAATTTTATATTTATATTTAAGGGTTTGATTTATTTTTAACAACTTTCATTTCTTGAACTATAGGAGAAAATATTACATTAGAACTCAGCACGTAAAGTTAGGTGTGAAGTCCAATGAAATCTCACCACGTGGCGGTGACAGGAAAAAAAATAAAATCTTCCCGGTAACACAAAACAATATTCCTCTTGTATTATTCATGTGTTATTGTGTGTTATTCAAGTGTTAATGATGTGTTATTATAATACCGACAATATTCCTAGAACATAATAACATCTGAAAAACATATAATAACATCTGAATAACACGGAATAACACGGGGGAATATTCTCCTGTGTTACCAGACCGATTTTTTTTTTCTGTCACCTCCACGTGACGTGTTTTCATTGGACTCCTCATGTAACTCTATACACGGCGTCCTGATGTAATATTTTTTCGAACTATAGAGGGTATAATCGTGTACGATTTTCATCTATTTGTAAACACACCATCTCATTCACCCTTATTTCCATCCATTGCCAATCCCCTCCTATTTTGCTGTCAATAACTAGATAAATTATTACACGTGGATTACATATCATAATTTCAGGATTTACACATATACCACATAATTCTTATGTATTTACAATTTATATATCTAATACCTAAACTTTAATATTTACTTGAAGAACACAAGTCTTCAAATAACTCTAAAAAAATACTAAAAATATTAACCTTTTTAATGATAAAATAAATATCTTTATTCCTATGTTTTGATGTTATGAAGGCACGATTCTTATTTTACATAAATATCAAAACTTATGTGTTAGATTTATCTATGTAAGAATTGTGTGGTTATTTTACATACAAACCACTCAACTCTTATGTAATTACATGCCATCTTACCTATAAAATGGAGGTTGTTTTTGCCATATGAAAGATTTCGGTGGTATAAATGTAATTAGATATGCACTTACATGTAATATAATAATATATAAACAGTGAGCCATCAGCTCTACCTAATGACCTAAAATAACTATATAGCGATGGGAGCATCTAAACAAAAGCAGGAGACAAAGGGAAGCAGTCCACTGCCTGTTTGAGCAGTCCCCATGCTTTGATAATCTATCAATATGGCAGCAGAGTTAGTGAGATTTGCAGCAGATTATATTAATTAATAATATATTTATATAAAGTTATATTATTATAGTTCATGTGTTATTTTCCATAAGTTATTTCTCATAAATATTAGTTGGCCTGCCTCATTGTTATTATTTAATTCAATAATAGTGTAAAATGATCTGAATCTCTGAAACTCAGAATGGGTATTAATGTAATTTTAGTATTAGTTGAGGAGTAGTTCGCAGGACATATATGTTGATATTATATATATATATATATATATATATATATATATATATATATATATATATATATATATATATAT
>JXCR01119559.1:0-12650 GCA_002079205.1 Phalaenopsis hybrid cultivar | reverse complement strand
GGGGCGGCATTGCAGTCGAGGTGCGAAACGAATAAAATATGGAAGTAGATTTAAAGGGGAGGTAATTCTGGAATAATGAGAGAGCAAAAAAAATATGAGATCGGCGACTTTTGAAAGAAAAAAACGTCATTTGTCGGTTGTCTCGGCTGANGGGGCGGCATTGCAGTCGAGGTGCGAAATGAATAAAATATGGAAGTAGATTTAAAGGGGAGGTAATTGTGGAATAATGAGAGAGCAAAAAAAATATGAGATCGGCGACATTTGAAAGAAAAAAACGTCATTTATCGGTTGTCTCAGCTGAAAAATAGCAAAGTGATTTGGGCGGTGAGGAGGTTTTACCACTTGTTCTCAAGCAAGATACAGATTTCCAAATGATAGAAATCAGAGAAAATTTCTAAAATTCATAAAATCATCAAAACTAAAATCTAAACAAAATACTATAATATATATAAAAGTCCCCAAATTAAAAATACTTAATTAGAAAGATAGAAAAGAAACAAGAGAAAACTTGTTGAAAATAGAACAAAGAAACTTAAAAAATGAGATCGTGGATTGCGAGATCCACGGCTTGCGGATACCCTGAAATGCAGCAATGGCGAAAGCAAGATCACGGATCCCGCATATTCATTTCGCACCACGAATAAAATATGGAAGTAGATTTAAAGGGGAGGTAATTGTGGAATAACGAGAGAGCAAAAAAAATATAAGATCGGTGACTTTTGAAAGAAAAAAATGTCATTTGTCGGTTGTCTCGACTGAAAAATAGCAAAGTGATTTGGGCGGTGAGGAGGTTTTACCACTTGTTCTCAAGCAAGATACAGATTTCCAAATGATAGAAATCAGATAAAATTTCTAAAATTCATAAAATCATCAAAACTAAAATCTAAACAAAATACTATAATATATATAAAAGTCCCCAAATTAAAAATACTTAATTAGAAAGATAGAAAAGAAACAAGAGAAAACTTGTTGAAAATAGAACAGAGAAACTTAAAAAATGAGATCGTGGATCGCGAGATCCACGGCTTGCGGATACCCTGAAATGCAGCACTGGCGAAAGCGAGATCACGGATCCCGCATATTCATTTCGCACCACGAATAAAATATGGAAGTAGATTTAAAGGGGAGGTAATTGTGGAATAACGAGAGAGCAAAAAAAATATAAGATCGGTGACTTTTGAAAGAAAAAAATGTCATTTGTCGGTTGTCTCGACTGAAAAATAGCAAAGTGATTTGGGCGGTGAGGAGGTTTTACCACTTGTTCTCAAGCAAGATACAGATTTCCAAATGATAGAAATCAGAGAAAATTTCTAAAATTCATAAAATCATCAAAACTGAAATCTAAACAAAATACTATGATATATATAAAAGTCCCCAAATAAAAAATACCTAATTAGAAAGATAGAAAAGAAACAAGAGAAAACTTGTTGAAAATAGAAAAAAGAAACTTAAAAAATGAGATCGTGGATCACGAGATCCACGGCTTGCGGATACGCTGAAATGCAGCACTGGCGAAAGCGAGATCGCGGATCCCGCATAAGACGCTCCTATGCCAATAGTTCCTGTCAAGCTCAAACATGATACAATCCAAAGGACGATTAGCACACAACCAGCATTGTTTTAGGTTGTAGTTGGAGGGAGAGACAAGACAGAACATGTAGCCCAAAAATGGGATGAACCTCCCTGAACATTGTGAAGTCCTCCCTCATTCTTTAACTTAGTGGCTGCTAACAAGGATTAAATTTGTGAAATTATTTCCATATCACTTAAATTGAGATCACTTGACAACACCAACTCTCATAAACCCAAAATTTGATAGGGCGTGCAAGCAAGGTTTAATAATTAACATGCTCTTAACTATAATGCTTGAAAGATATAAAAATGACACAGTACATAGACTCCAATGCACAAGATTATATCCCCAGATAGGAAATAGCACAAAGCATGGTAAAACAACATTCAGAATAACCCTCACAACAAATGCATAGTCTGCTGTCAAAGAAAGAGGGAGAAAGAAAGTAGGAAGTCTACATGCACGCACACACACACAAACAAAGATAGATAGATGAAAAGACGCACACAATAAAGTCATGCACAGTAAGTTCACATAAGGTCACAAAAAAATTGCAAAACTAGGCATGAAGAAAAGCACGGCATAATCACCTTTCCCTGAAGATAGTCCAAGGCCTGTTTTTGAGTATATATCTTCTCAGACCTGCATTCCTGACCAAAAAAAAAATCAAAAAAAATTGTATGCAAGGAAATAAAAAATAATTAGTCCAGAAAAACCATAATCGCTGCTAGTCATTAGATGAAGCTTATTTTTCCAAAATGATAAACAGTATTATCACAACAAGAAAAATCAACATCTCTGCCAATAAAAACAATGAAGAAGGCGCAAGGGTTGTGATGACTGAAAAAAGCATGCAATCATAAAATTGATCATTCAGTGGAAAAAAATAATGACAATGCTAATGCATGAACAAAATTAATTTTTTGAGGTGTATTTAAATCTAATTTAATTATGCGTTCATGAGATTTGAAATTTTATGATATACATTCCACATTTCTGCTATATGGGTCATTGTAGGCTCATACAATGCCACTCAACTCACCTTTCATTTTCTAGGGAATGCAAACACATAAGAAGCTCACTCATAGTAATCAAGTTTGAGTTTTCTTTGTGTCAGTGTATATGTATCTCGATCGCATGTTTACTAAAATATTTTACATCAAATGTCCTTATTTATCATTTTACCAATTACCATGGATAAAATGGCTATTTTAGATTGCTTGTTATTAACTTAATATTACTAAGGTTAGAATGACCAAGACAAGTATGATAATTGTAAGTGAAAAAAATATTTAAATTAAAATAATAATTTAAAAAAAAAAGAAAACAATTTTGAATTGGTATGAAAGGGGGTAACCGTCTCGACAGCTCTGCTTAAGAGACAAGAGTCTATTGAAATGAATGAAACAGACGATTAGATGGCAAAGAACGATAGAAATGAAGAAGGAAGAAGGTTGTGTGAGAAAAGAAAAGGAAGCATGTTTGAGTGCAAGGAAGCGAGGCGGCACTATTGTGTGCGCAATAGAGCATCGAAGCCTAAGAAGGTGAGGAAGCGTACTTTCTGTGCGCAACCCTAATCGAGCTCTAGCTTGCAGATAAGTAAAGAGTCGGGTAGCTTCAGCGCGAAGAAAGAAGAGAGAGGAGGAAGAGGAGAGGAGGGCTGTGTGCGTCTCATGAAAAGGAAAGAAGGAAAATTTACTTGCAGGAGAAGGGAGTATGCCACATGCGATAAAACCTAGCATAGTGTACCTCTTGTGCTCAAGCAAAGACAAAGAATAAGTCTTTAAAAAACTATATACTTGCAAGCGAATGAGAAGAGATGCCCTAGCGTGCGAGAAGTAAAGTGATGGATAGAACAATCCCAACTTTATCAATTGTGTTATATGCGGAAAAAAAGGAAAGAGGTCCAAGCTACTCATGAGCGGAAGAAGTTTTATGTGCGGGTTCAGATGCATGTGGTGACGGTAAACCGAGCATATTGAAATAAATTTGGGTTAAGGTTTACTTTATTTATTTATTCAAGAAAATTTTCAATTAGATAACATCAAATTCTTATTAAAATGTTAACCAAGAAGAACGTGGCGCCTTAAGTACAGGAATGCAAACCAAGCCATTTACGGTAAGGGTTTATTGGTTATTCATTCTATTGGAAGTGATAATTTAATTAGAATTTTGTGTTAAAAATAAGGTTATCATTTGAATTAGGCGAGCATTGAGATCTTGCGGGAGACGTGAATCAAGAAAATTATGTGATTTAAGGTAAATTAAGTTAGGATTTGTTATTAAATTTTTATGTATATCAAATTGCATTTATATTCACGAGTTAATGTAGATTTTTGTTAATTAAAATATAGAAAGAAGAAGTGGAAGTAAAATTGAATTGAGAATCAGGGAAAGTTGGCCATATCTTTCAAGTTAGAATTTTCCTAATTAAGCTAACATTTAAAGTCAATCGAAGTTATATTTATTAAGTATTATTTATAAATCAATTTCAAGTATCCAATCTATGATAGCACGAATTAAAAGATTACTTTATGAGGTGAAATCAATGAGAGTAATTATTATTTTATTTGCATTAAATTCAGTTACTTTTATTTTATAAATTTTTCATTTATTTATACTCATTAAAAATACATTTCTAACTGAAAGAAAATAACTAAAAAATGATGATTATTTTATTCTTTATATTAATTCAAATTTTGCATTGCACATAAAGTAAGATAAATGATTTTAATGATTGAAAGAAATATAATATAAATTAAATGAAAGATAAATATTAAGTCTACTGGCAGTCACCCGCAAAGGTACTAGCAAAAGATAATATTTTACTCGTGCATGTTAAATGAAAAGGAAATTTAAATTGTTGCCCTCATGGTACAAAATGAAAATGGTTGTACCTTTATGGTACAAATTTGAAAAAATTTTGATGGTGCTACTCAGATGGCTCAAAAAAGCAAAAGAAAATGAAAAGTGAAAAAAAATAAATGAAAATATAAGTGATAAGATGATTTAATAAAATAATTAGACAGTTAAATTTATGGACATTATATTTTTTTGAACACCCATATAGGTCATTTGCATAAAGATGTAATGCATAATAAAATAGTTGTCATTTACCTATTTTCTTAAAATTTAATTTGTTGTTTAACTGTCATTCAAGTAAAAGTTTGCAAGATTGATATGTCTGATAGAAGATGATTGGTTTACAAGAGTAAAGATACTGTTGGAGATAGGTAGTATTTTAATAAATTTTACTTTTAGGTTATATAATTTTCACTTTTATTTTATTACTTGTTTTACTATAGTGGAAAAGTTGTTCATACTTATTATGTTAAAGGATGTTTACTTATGTATTGTGTTTTAGTGATTTTTTTCTTTATGAATGCTATTGCGAACCAATATTAAACAAGTACTCGTGTAATACCGCGTGCAAGCAAAAGAAGAAAAAGAGGAGTCAAGGAAGATATTGCGGGAAAAAAAGACAAATGTGGTTGTAGTTGGGAAGCCAAGTCTTAAGTGTGATGGATTTTATTTTAATTATTAGTTGGGTTTATTTTAATAAATATTATAAGTTATATTTATTTCTATTAATGAATATTATTGATTAAAGCTAAAGAGTTACAGGGATCGAGTGATGAATTCGAGATAATTAAATTTTTAAGCATATACTTTAAAGCAATTTGATATAAAATAAGAATAACAATTATTTGACGAAATAGATTATATGATCTAAAAATAAAATAATGACAAAATTTAAATAAATAAATAAATACAAATTATTTTTTTAAGTACAAGTAATATCTAATAAATTAATAATAATTATTTACTTGTTCGATTATAGGTTTTCATTGTTGAAAATTTTATAGAATGGTTAAGCTAGGAGATTTTTTGAGTTTGTGGTGGGTACTCTTACGTTTGATTTTTAGCAGCATTTTAATTTCTTTTTAATCAGTTGCATTGATAGTTAATACTACCAAGAAATTCAATTGCTAAGTTTTATTTAGATTTATATGTTAATCTTTTTATTGGTCATATTATTGTGATGATTTTACATTTTAACAATAACTACTATTATGCATTATGTATACAAAATATACTAAACTAGATGAAATAGACGTATGAATGATACGAACTACAAAGACTGAATGTATAAGCAAGCTTGATTATGATGGAGTTTACCTTTTATAATACTAGCGAGTTTACGCTAAAGAACATGTGCACATAAATGAAAAAAAATATTGATATTAATGTCTTAATTTGTACGATTTTAAATGATTCTCATGTGACAATTATACAAAAATAAAATGAAATTGATATGTTCTTGATATAGTAATATAAATGCAGTTTATGAAATAGTGTGATCGATAATTCATAAATAATTAAATATTTTATAGTGATTTATTAAAATTTAAGAGACATGCATATTATCTTTTTTTTCATTGTATTACTATAATTTAAAAGTATGAGTATTCACTTGTTACGATCGACTCCTTATTAGTTTAAACTAACATTCCATATTAAATTATTTGACTAAAAGATGAGCAATAGAACACGTTGTTTATAGAAGAAGCAGACAACCACACATAAGGAAAATTTATAATTTCTTTAATTTAATTTCTTTTTTATGCTGGCTCTTTCACTTACTCTTTGAATCATTAATTCATAGCGATAGAAAATAAAAAAAATAAATTAGATTTTCATCATCCAACTGTCTTTTGTTGTTTTGGTTAATTCTAAACCCCGAGTCGGGTCGTACAAAGTGGTATCAAAGAATAGTGTAATATTAATGAAAGAGCTAATAGAATATTGCAAGAAATTTTATAATAATAAAGTAAAAACTAAGATAATACTAATTAAATTATTATTTTAATACATATAAATGAATGCTCCTGAGATTGTAGAAGAGGAAAGTCTGATTGGAAATGAAGAAGTACTGCCTCTTATAAATGTAAGCATGAATGCCCTTGACCCAGATGATGGCGGCGATGACACAGCTGATTCAGAAGTTTAGATCACAGTCTAGTGCAAGTGATGATGTTATTTTAGATAAATACTAAAAGATATTTCAAGAGCTATATCCACTTTTGTTTAAGAGAACCGAAGATCCGAGTGAAACAGATAATTGATTGATGCACATAAGGAAGATATTAGATAGCATGACGTGCCTGGATGAAAGAATGGTTTCTATAGCTACATTTGTGTTGGATGGAGAAGCAGAAAGGTGGAGCTGTGGACAAATTCAGGACATGTTTTGGGGCATACCCAACATGATGGTAAACTGGGAAGATTTTGTGGAGCTTTTCAGAGAGTGAATTGTTCTTCTATTTGTTCGAAGATAGATGCAGGACAAATTCATTAGGTTGGTGCAGGGAGAGAAGATAGTTATGTAGTATGAAGCAGAGTTTACTACATTGTCATGGTATGCACCGCAGCTGATCGTCAATGCAGAGGAAAAGTGTTACAGGTATTTTTTTGGATTGAATGATTTGATTAGATAGTAATTTATGCCTTCAGGAGTTGATGATTACTCAGGGTTAGTAGAGCAAATTAGGCGAGTGGAAATAACTCATCTTCTCAGACAGAAGCGTAAAGATATGCACAAAAGGAAGAGTATGAATGAAGGACAGCAAGTAATTCAATCAAAATGACCTAATGAAAAGATGTCCAAGTTCAGTTCATTTCGATTTAATAGAGGTACGGCTCAGAGTACCATAATTATTTGTGTCAAATGCGAAAGATAGGGTTAATGCTTGACAGGCTCCATCCAACACATCCTACTAATATCGTCTGGTCATATAATAAGATAGTGTCCATTTCATTACCAAAAAAGTACTGAACATTAGAAATTAAATGGAGATCATTCATAGAAGGATAGAGTCAACAGCTTCAGCTCCCACTCAGAGTCAACCAAGAAAGTTGATTCAACCATGAATTTATAACCTTATAGTGATTCTGAAAATCTACTATTGTTGATGTTGATGCTAATAGGGTCTGATGAGTGTTATGTTTTCCTTACATATAGGTGTATTTTTCTAGCATATTTTCTTGCTTCAGTAACCATGTCATTTTAGTTATGCCACTTTATTTGAGTTATGTAGAAATCTTGATTTTGTTATCCTGTTTCGATTGATGAGGGCAGTTTAGTTGAGTTAACTTAGATCCGATTTATATTTTACATTAACCACTTTTCATCTTAATGAATGACCACTAGTTTTATTTATGAAATTTATGGAATGAGAGATGTCTTGGGGAGGTTATAAATTTTGATGACAATTTTTATCATTGTTGAAGATTGTAAAGCTCAATTCCAACAGTTCCTAATATGGAACGAAGTGATTCAAACACTAGAATCGGAAACAAATCGAAGGAGTCGACGCACAACTTAAATAGAGATGAAGGAAGAAGATTTAAGGAAATGGGCATAGAGCGAGAGAAGAGTCAAGAGAAATAGAGAGAGCTAAAGATAGAAAAAGAAAGAAGTGAAGCGAACTCCCGTGTTTAGGGAAAGAAGACGGCGTGAAGCATCGATGTCACCTTCGAGCACTGTGTGTCCTGTGTGAAGGAGAAAGTGAAACGAGCCTTTCGTGGGACAAAGGCCCCGTTTGGGGTTGACGGTAGGCCAGCGGCGTGTCCCGCTACCGCAAGTTTACACTGTTTGGGGAGGCGATAGGCCAGTGGCATGGCACATTTATCTTAAAACACAGGCCACAGGTTTGTCCCCGTTGCTCGCATTTCTCATTCTATTTTTTACGGTGGTGCCCTCCTTTCCTTCGCTATTCATCCGCCCTAACCCTAGTGTTGAACTCCTCTACGAAGCTGTGATCTTTTGCTCCTCTTCCTCCTCTCTTCCTGCATTTCTCACGCTACCTGGTTCCTCTTCCACCTCTTCTCCCTTGTTTCTCACGCTATTTGGTTCCTCCTCATTTCCCCAGCGGTAAGCGCATTTTTACAACAGAAATTTCAGGAACCATTCTTTGAGAATGCAAATATCCATGTGAATGTTTGTTCTTTGAATTTTTTATGTAAGATATGTAAATATTGTTTGATAGTATGGATGTGAATGTTTGATGTTTGTGTGAGTTCTTGGTGGCTAGATTTTTTATTTGGTAAATTAGGGTTAAATAAAAAGAAATTTTTGAGGATGTGGCTTGGGGATGTGATCAGCAATCTGATATTAGATATGTTTCAGTGAGTTATTGGTGGTTGTCGCTTGATCATTGATGTGAATACACACTATTTAGATGATCTGCATGATGATCTAACAAAAAAAAAGAAAAAAAAAATTACTGCGGCTGCGGCTTGGGCATGATGTTAGATTTGTTCTCAAGAGTTCTTGGTGGTTGTGGCTTGGGCATTGATGAGAATACATATCAATTGGGTGGTTTGCATGAGGATTTTACAAAAAAAAGGAAAAAAATGTTCTTGGTGTTTGTGGCTTGCGCCGGAAAGTTCTGGCCATATATTGGGTTGGTAGTTGTGGCTTGGGACGATGTCTGTGGCTTGGGGTGATGAATTTGGGTTGTGTCATCGGGTTTGTTAAAAGCAACCAAGAACCATTTTTTTACAAGCTCTGTTGTCTTCTTGTAATGACAGATTCGTTGGTTGATATACAGAGTTATCTGAGACCACACACCTGCTTAAAACTATAATTTATTACTACTTATAGTAATGTCAACTTGTGTTTCGAGTAATGGATTGTCTTTGGTGACAATCAGAAAAGATGAACTCCGAGATTTCAAGGACCTTCTAATATTGATTTTATAATGCAAACGATACAGTCACGAGCTACACTGTCCTCCAGTGATGCTATCCTGTTTCGATCATTGTCGGTAGTGGAATCCATCAGGCTGTCCGCCCACCAAAAGAATTCACACTTATCCGGATCGTCTGCCCAGCGTAGGCATCTGTAGAACTTTCTACTATAGCTATGCACTTGAGTGATGTAAGCAAGGAAATCGGAAGCCCACAGTAGCAGAAGGGATGAATATCATGTAATGCTCTGACAAAAAATATCCTATAAAGCAAATTGTGCACAGAATTGTGCAGCTTCATTGTTAGTTCTAGGAGTATGGCAAAAAAGCATCTATTGGAACTTGGTTAGAAAAGCAATCTCGAGGCTTTGCTGACCATAATGGCTCCAGCAAGCTTGATCCAACATTTGGTGAAAGCATGTAGGACATTCCAATTATCCCCTTTGACCACAAGATTGGTAACTTCTTGCATCCACAATTCAAACAAAGTACTAATGTAAAGGACATTTCCATCTCTACATGTGAGCTGTCTCAATTGAACAACTTTTGTCCAACCGCCACTAAGCATTTCCCAACTTCATCACGGGCAATAACCCCAACACTAGCAAGGCTCGAGGGAAGAAAGTGACTCGGTTGTAACTTTTCCAAGGTGGTGTGTATCTTCCCATAATTTCTCACCTACTTCCCATCCCTTGCTTGTTGCCATCCACCTTGCAGCCCTGCCACCTTTCACATGGCCCCCTCTGAGGATTCCTCCCTCCAGCTGTCGCTCAACATCTATTCTCCCTGTTTTGCCTGCTCCTGACATCATCCCAACACTCCCAGAGCCCCTACAACAGCCCCAACCGCCTATCTGATTACCGCCCCCAAATCGATCAACCTCCCCCTGCTATTAGTAATAAACCCCCCCCCCCCCACTCACCTGTAGTTGCCACCTCCCTTCCACGTCTAGCTACCGCAAACCCCTCCAAACTTTGCTGACAGCCACCCCAACCTTTTCCATGCCTCTCAATTACCACCAAACCCACCTTCTTGCCACCCAGTTGTCACCACCATCCCCTACCAGCATACCTCCCTACTAGCCAGCCACCACCTACCCCCGTCGTCGCCGCCCTAAGTGTCTTTTATGTTTGTTATTGTTTCTTTCATGCTTTGAAGAGTCATCATTGTAACATATTTGAATTTCATCAATAATTTTGCATTTCTTTGTGAGTTGGGTCAACTCTGGTATCATTTGATATTAGAGCCAGCCCAACTCTAGTCATATCTTAGAGTTTCCTAACATTCGTTTTACCCTCTCCACCAAAAATATTATTTCTTATGCCCAAATCATAGCCAAATATTGACCAATACCCTACTGTGTTCGCTAATTTTCGAAATCAGCAACGCTAAATCAAGTTTTTACACTCACTNAGTTGTCACCACCATCCCCTACCAGCATACCTCCCTACTAGCCAGCCACCACCTACCCCCGTCGTCGCCGCCTTAAGTGTCTTTTATGTTTGTTATTGTTTCTTTCATGCTTTGAAGAGTCATCGTTGTAACATATTTGAATTTCATCAATAATTTTGCATTTCTTTGTGAGTTGAGTCAACTCTGGTATCATTTGATATTAGAGTCAACCCAACTCTAGTCATATCTTAGAGTTTCCTAACATTCGTTTTACCCTCTCCACCAAAAATATTATTTCTTATGTCCAAACCATAGCCAAATATTGACCAATACCCTACTGTGTTCCCTAATTTTCGAAATCAGCAACGCTAAATCAAGTTTTTACACTCACCTTCACCTCCCAACTCTAAACCCTAGTCATGTCATTAAGAAAATTAGGGCTGTCAAAACGGGTCATTGTTCGGGAACAGCTCTTATTCGGCTCGTTAAAAAAATTCGTGTTCGGCTCGCCTGCTAAGTTAACGAGCAGAACATGAACAAAGATTTATTCATTCATTTTGGCTCGTTNTCATTAAGAAAATTAGGGCTGTCAAAACGGGTCATTGTTCGGGAACAGCTCTTATTCGGCTCGTTAAAAAAACTCGTGTTCGGCTCGCCTGCTAAGTTAACGAGCAGAACATGAACAAAGATTTATTCGTTCGTGTTTGGCTCGTATTGGCTCAAAATACTACTCATCAATTATATTTTTTTAGAAAGCTCAATAGCTAATATATTAAAAAGAAAGTAGGATACAGATAGATTGTGTGGGAGGATCCAAACATGACACCCTACCCACACGATAACCACCATATGCAAATGGTTCCAAAAAGAGAAAAACGAAAAAATACATGAAAGGCCTAAAAAAAAGAAAAACCAAAGTGTCAAAATCCGGATTATTAGGTAACAAAAGAGCGACCCAATTTTGTCTTGCCTCTGCCTCTAGTTCGAGGAAAGGAGCCAGCTAATAAATTGGTGAGATGAGTGTTATTGTCAATAGTAACCAATGTATCATCCAATAAATTCCCGAGCTCGAGCCTTCCTCCATTCTTCTTCTTCCTCCTGGAATAGACTAGTCATTCTTCATCTGATGATTGGCTCGCCTGGTCAGTGGATTGGTCTAAAGTATGTCGGATAGATGTAGGTTGTTGAACGTTAGAAGCAACTACTGGTTATACAAGCTGATTTTTTATCGGATTAGGGGAGCGGGAGCATTCTCTTGTGTCTTTACATGTAAGTGGGTCTTCTTCAATAATGGTGAGTGTTATAAACACATTTGGATCTATACCTGTAGTATGATGTTCTTCATCGGGAACTGTGGTGTTGGCAATNGTGTCAAAATCCGGATTATTAGGTAACAAAAGAGCGACCCAATTTTGTCTTGCCTCTGCCTCTAGTTCGAGGGAAGGAGCCAGCTAATAAATTGGTGAGATGAGTGTTACTGTCAATAGTAACCAATGTATCATCCAATAAATTCCCGAGCTCGAGCCTGCCTCCATTCTTCTTCTTCCTCCTGGAATAGACTTGTCATTCTTCATCTGATGATTGGCTCGCCTGGCCAGTGGATTAGTCTAAAGTATGTCGGATAGGTGTAGGTTGTTGAACGTTAGAAGCAACTACTGGTTATACAAGCTGATTTTTTATCGGATTAGGGGAGCGGGAGCATTCTTTTGTGTCTTTACATGTAAGTGGGTCTTCTTCAATAATGGTGAGCGTTATAAACACATTTGGATCTATACCTATAGTATGATGTTCTTCATCGGGAATTGTGGTGTTGGCAATGGGGGATCCATAGGCAAATCCTGTATTGTGGGAACTTCCTTCACAGATTGAGCAGATGTGTCCATAACAATGAGGTTAGACCCCTATTTGTTTGCTTGAGCTTTAGCTTTCAAGTT
>JXCR01119555.1:66691-104897 GCA_002079205.1 Phalaenopsis hybrid cultivar | reverse complement strand
TTTTTGATGTTTTGTTGCAGGAATGATGAATTAGGGTCAATGGAGCAAAAAAGATGCAAAAAGGAGCAAATTTGGAGCAAAAAGGACCAAAATGTCGAGAATTGCACTACGGCGCCGACAGCGCCATCGAGGCTGCCGATGACGAGCTTTTCCCGAGCTATAGGACAAATTCTCTAGAAGGCCGTCGGCGGCGCCATCGAGGCCGCTGATGGCGGGATCGACGATTATGTGACATGTACAATGGATAAGGCCGGATTTTGGAGGGGTGCGTAAGCGACTCTTGGGAAAACTTATCCACATCTTTAAAGAGAACATTTTGGCCAAAAATGAGGAGGGGGAAGAGGGGGTTTTAAAAGGTTTGGAGATTCCTGGAGGTTAGATAGGTTCCATTAGTGTGTAGAGAGCTTGTTAGAGTGTATAATTGTGAGGAATTCTTCGAGAAATTGTAAGAGTGGAGGGAAAGTGAGAGATTTTTTCCTCCTTGCTACTTCAAAGAGGAATTCTGGGTGTAAGAAAGGAAGAGATTCAGAGGAACTTTGAGGAGTTTGCTTGGGGAGGAATTAGAGATAAGTGGAAGAAAGGAAGAGATTCAGAGGAACTTCGAGGAGTGTTCTTGGGGAGAAATTTAGAGATAAGCTATTTACTTGTTATAGTTTGTATGGCTTTGATTTTATATATGAATTCTGACAATTTAGAGATAAGTTATTTACTTGTTGTAGTTTGTATGACTTTTATTTTATATATGAATTCCGAGTTTTGTTGTAGTCCCCATGAGTTCTGAGTAGTTTTCTCTGTCTTTCTCCTTGTCTCGAGATTTGTGAAATGGTTTTACTTGTTGTAGTTTGTATGACTTTCATTTTATATATGAATTCCGAGTTTTGTTGTGTTTTCCTTTGTTGTAGTTTGTATGACTTTGATTTTATATATGAATTCCGAGTTTTGTTGTGTTTTCCCATTACTTGTTATAGTTTGTATGGCTTTGATTTTACATATGAATTCCAAGTTGTGTTGTGCTTTCCCCATGTTCTGAGTAGTTTTCTCTGTCTTTCTCCTTGTCTTGAGATTTGTGAAATGGTGATTTGAATTATCTGAGTAGTTTTCTCTGTCTTTCTCCTTGTCTTGAGATTTGTGAAATGGTGATTTGAATTGATGCTTTCTCCTTGTCTTGAGATTTGTGAAATGGTGATTTGAATTGGTTAAGTTGTTGTAGTTTGTATGACTTTGATTTTATATATGAATTCCAAAAATTTAGAGATAAGTTATTTACTTGTTGTAGTTTGTATGACTTTTATTTTATATATGAATTCCGAGTTTTGTTGTAGTCCCCATGAGTTCTGAGTAGTTTTCTCTGTCTTTCTCCTTGTCTCGAGATTTGTGAAATGGTTTTACTTGTTGTAGTTTGTATGACTTTCATTTTATATATGAATTTCGAGTTTTGTTGTGTTTTTCCCATGAGATCTGAGTAGTTTTCTCTGATGAATTTCGAGTTTTGTTGTGTTTTCCCCATGAGTTCTGAGTAGTTTTCTCTGTCTTTCTATTTGTCTCGAGATTTGTGAAATGGTGATTTGAATTGGTGAAGTCATGAAAATATTTAAGAAATAGTGATGATCTTTTCACTTTGATCTTAATTTAATTTCAATTTGGAATTGATTTGTTTAAAATATGTTGAGTTTTACAACTAAAGTGAAGATTATATCCAAGATTTAGGGAGGTCAAAGCCCAATTGATTTGTTAAAATATGTTGAGTTTTACAACTAAAGTGAAGATTACATCCAAGATTCAATTGATTTGTTTAAAATATGTTGAGTTTTACAACTAAAGTGAAGATTATATCCAAGATTTAGGGAGGTCAAAGCCAATTGATTTGTTAAAATATGTTGAGTTTTACAACTAAAGTGAAGATTACATCTAAGATTCATGGAGGTCAAAAATTGATTTGTTAAAATATGTTAAGTTTTACAACTAAAGTGAAGATTACATCCAAGATTCAGCGAGGTCAAAACCCTTGGAAGTTGGGTCAAATAAATAAGGAAATATTACTATCGGGCGTAGAATTGGAGATTTTAGAGTGACAAACTAAAATCCCAATTCGGTCCTATCATTTGGGTGTTGAGGTGTAGATGTTAGCCCTCAGGTGAGGGGAACGTGGGAGCTCCAAAGTGAGAGCCGGTATCCTCTGATGTTAGCCCTCAGGTGAGGGGAACGTGGGAGCTCCGAAGTGAGAGCCGGTATCCTCCCAGACATGTTAGCCCTCAGGTGAGGGGAACGTGGGAGCTCCGAAGTGAGAGCCGGTATCCTCCCAGCTTTTAGCCCTCAGGCGAGGGGAACGTGGGAGCTCCGAAGTGAGAGCCGGTATCCTCCCAGCCTAATAGCCCTCAGGCGAGGGGAACATGGGAGCTCCGAAGTGAGAGCCGGTATCCTCCCAGCCTAGTCAGCCCTCAGGCAAGGGGAACGTGGGAGCTCCGAAGTGAGAGCCGGTATCCTCCCAGCCTAGCTACGAGCCCTCAGGTGAGGGGAACGTGGGAGCTCCGAAGTGAGAGCCGGTATCCTCCCAGCCTAGCCTCAGTGACAGACTAAAATCCCCAATTCAGTCCTATCGTTTGGGTACTGATGTGTAGATGTTAGCACTCAGGTGAGGGGAACGTGGGAGCTCCGAAGTGAGAGCCGGTATCCTCCCAGCCTAGCCACAAATTCAGTAAACAGGTGAGGGGAACGTGGGAGCTCCGAAGTGAGAGCCGGTATCCTCCCAGCCTAGCCACAGAATCGGGGCGTAGAATTGGAGATTTTAGAGTGACAAACTAAAATCCCCAATTCGATCCTATCATTTGGGTGCTGAAGTGTAGATGTTAGCCCTCAAGTGACTAAAATCTCTAATTCGGTCCTATCGTTTGGGTGCTGATGTGTAGATGTTAGCCCTCAAGTGAGGGGAACGTGAAAGCTCCAAAGTGAGAGTCGGTATCCTCCCAGCCTAGGAAATAAAATTATCGGGCGTAGAATTGGAGATTTTAGAGTGACAGACTAAAATCCTCAATTGAAATAGGGAAATAAAATTATCGGGCTTAGAATTGGAGATTTTAGAGTGATAGACTAAAATCCCCAATTCAATCCTATTGTTTGGGTGTTGAAGTGTAGATGTTAGCCCTCAGGTGAGGGGAACGTGAGAGCTCCAAAGTGAGAGCCATTATCGGGCGTAGAATTGGAGATTTTAGAGTGACAGACTAAAATCCTCAATTCGGTCCCATTTTTGGGTGCTGAAGTGTAGATGTTAGCCCTCAGGTGAGAGGAACGTGGGAGCTCCGAAGTGAGAGCCGGTATCCTCCCAGCCTAGCCGCAGATTCAGTAAAAAAGCGACGTGGGAGCTCCGAAGTGAGAGTCGGTATCCTCCCAGCCTAGCCGCAGAATCAGTAACCAACCATAGGATTAGTCAATGTTCTTTATGCCTGAACCAAAGGGTGAAAAATAGGTATGCTCCTATTTGACACAATATAAATTTAACTAATTCACTTATCCATTCACTATAATTTCTTGACAAGGAGAAGGATGATTTCTTATATATTGAATATCACAGTCCATTCACTATAATTTCTTGACAAGGAGAAGGATGTTTTCTTATATATTGAATATCACATTAAAAACCTCAATCCATTCAATATAATTTCTTGACAAGGAGAAGGATGCTTTCTTAGATATTGAATATCACAAATTAAACCTCCATTCACTATAATTTCTTGGCAAGGAGAATGATGCTTTCTTATATATTGAATATCACAATAAAACANTCTGGAGAAGAAGATCTCCACGGATCCTGTCGCCCACCGCAGCACTTGGTGGAGCCGGTCGGTGAGGTTGATTGGCGCGGTACCGCGGAAAGCATCGCGCTTTGTCACGCAGTAAACCGATCTCCAGNTCTTTGAAGATGGTTCAGTTTTGGACTGGCGAGGAGAGCGTTGTTTCTGGAGAAGAAGATCTCCACGGATCCGGTCGCCCACCGCAGCACTTGGTGGAGCCGGTCGGTGAGGTTGATCGGCGCCGTACCACGGAAAGCATCGCGCTTTGTCACGCAGTAAACCGATCTCCAGCCTCGATTATGCATTCGGTATCCGGTGACGACGTCTTCGGTGACGGAGCCGTAANTCTGGAGAAGAAGATCTCCACGGATCCTGTCGCCCACCGCAGCACTTGGTGGAGCCGGTCGGTGAGGTTGATCGGCGCGGTACCGCGGAAAGCATCGCGCTTTGTCACGCAGTAAACCGATCTCCATCCTCGATTATGCATTCTGTATCCGGTGACGACGTCTTCGGTGACGGAGCCGTAGATCCAGCCGACTCGATGCCCCCATTCCGTCTTGTCCTCGTACCAGCACGAGATAACGCTGATGGCTTCCGCCACTGTGGATGCGTCGAGAAGGTCACGAGGTATTACGAGAGCGCCGGGAGGCCGGCCATTCTTGACGGCTGGATGGTCGGCGAGTGGGCGGCCTTGAAACTCCNCTTGTCCTCGTACCAGCACGAGATAACGCTGATGGCTTCCGCCACTGTGGATGCGTCGAGAAGGTCACGAGGGATGACGAGAGCGCCGGGAGCCCGGCCATTCTTGACGGCGGGATGGTCGGCGAGTGGGCGGCCTTGAAACTCTGCCACAGGGATGGAATCAATCAGAAAGTTCGAGTTGCCAAACTTCTTCGGAAAAGACGAAAGATTCATCATTTCGTCATCTTCATCATCGGCCATTCGTAGGGCGCGAGTCTCCTCCGCAGCAGTGCTGGCCTTCTTCCTTTTGCCGGGAAAGCAGGAGCTATGGCAGCTTGCCTGAGGGGGGTCAAAGCCATAGAGAGCGATGCGTCTGAACAAGCAGCCGGTGCCGACATAAACAGGTCCCTGTAAGCCGTCGAGGGCGCGCATGTTAACGTCGAAGAAGACGGTGTTGTTATTGGCGTAACGATCGGAGGGATCGATGCCCTCGAATCGCTGCGGGAACTGAACATAGCAGATGCGATCGCCGCCGCGGTCCATCATGAAGCACATGCCCTCGCGCAAGGCGAGCGAGTTGTACACATAGTGATCACAGTCGAGGTTGAGGATGAAGGGGCCGTTAGACATGACTGCCGAAGCTCGAACCAGGGCGTTCATGGCGCCGGCTTTTTTGTTGTGGTCATAGCCCGGACGTTTCTCGCGCGAAACATAGACTAATAAGGGCAGGCGGATGTCAACTTCGTTGAGATCAAAGGACTTGGTTTCATCATTGCTGCCGAGTAAGGGTTCATCACTTGGGGGTTTCAGCATCACCTTGACGAAGAAAATCAAAAATATCACTTTTTTAAAATAATCTGATAGAAAATTTGTAAGCTTTGAAGGAGGATGATAGAATAGTGNTTCATCATTGCTGCCGAGTAAGGGTTCATCACTTGGGGGTTTCAGCATCACCTTGACGAAGAAAATCAAAAAGATCACTTTTTTAAAATAATCTGATAGAAAATTTATAAATTTTGAAGGAGAATGATAGAATAGTGACGGGAGGGCACCTGAATGATTCCGGCATGATCTCCTCGAGAATGCTCGGCAGCTGAGTTAATCCAAGTGCCGGGCCAATGAGTGCCATCGGCCATCCAAGTGGCCTTTGGGATCTTAACGGGTTCTATGGGCTCGTCCAGAGCGGCCTCTCTTTGGCGCTTCATCGCCTTGATCTCCTCCCTAGCATGGAACGCATCAGACCTCCGGCGAATGGAGTCCGGCAGACCATTGATACGAACCTTGAACTCCTCGTACTCTCGCTTCAATCGTCTCCTATCTTTTACAAAATCCGAACGAATCTTGTTCTTGTAAGGATCCCGCTTCATGCCGAAATAACTTTCAGGATTTCTCGGCTCGATGTCGTGCTTGCGGCAGAATGGGACCCACAGATTGGCGAAGCTAGCAGCCTCCGCCATTGCTTCGAAGGTGAGAAGGGCGCCGCCATCGTCAGAAACATAGCAGGCAAGCTTCTCCACAGGGTAATCTGCGGCAAGGATGGACAGGATGGTGTTGGCGGTGACTAAAGGCGGCTCCTTTTCAGGATCAGCAGTTGAAACAAAGACATCAATGCCAGGAAGATCTGATTTTCCCGAGGGGTTGGAAGGCGAAGGAGATTCAAACTTCTCCTTCAGAACGAGAAGGTCGGTGGTTCGATTAACGGGGCAGAGCTTTGGCAGCTGGTCCAAGAGCCAGGAGAAGGCGAACCATATCTCGCAGACAACTGACATGCCCCAAAGCCAAATGGCGTCTTCGTTCTTGTGCCTGATTCTCCATGCAAGAAAGAGGCCAAGAATGGCCATTCGAATGAAGATGAGTAGCCTGGTAGGAGTTCAGAACTTAATTAGGAAAAGATTAGCAAAACAAAATCGATCAATCTCTAACTTCTCACGATTCAGTTTGAGTTACCTATAAGGACTGAGGATTGCAGCTGGGATCTTCAATTCCCTGGTAAGAGGTCTCCATGGCTTGCACACAAGCTCCGCCGGCTGTCCGCTGCCGCCGTCACCATCATTCTCCCTCGGCCAGATGGCATTTCCATACCCATAAGTCGCCTTAGTCTCGAACAACAACCGGTTTTGATCAAACTCTCCGGTCTGGCTCCTTGTCAGACTTCTTGCATAGCTCCTCGACTTCATTAGCGACAACCGCCTCTCCATCTTCGACATCCCTGCTAAAGAAAATTGCAGTGATAACTGGGGCTTCTCCTTAGCGATGACTTCATCCATGTCCTTCGCCTTATAAGGCTCCTTACAACCCCGGCAAGTCCCATTGGCCTTCAAATCCTCCACGAAGCAGTCACGGCAGATCTTGTAACCGCACTCACAGGGAAGAATATCGTTGCCGCGCTCATCGCTCATGACTTTGGAGCCACACCCGGGGACGGCGCAAGACGAGCCCTTGGCTCCGGCCATCTGCGGGTGGCTCGACTCAGAGTCGATCACCTTGTTCATAAGCTGCGCGCGCGTGACACTGTTGAATCCACCGGTGAATAGAGAGTTGGAGACGTACTGTTCCTCTACGCGGGCGGAGATTGAGGGATCGGGATTAGCTGAGGCTGCAGAGTCCATTGGCTGGTTGTCGGGAGTGGGAGGAATGTTGATGTGGTAGCTGAGAAACTCCTTGGAGTGCTCGCCGCCGCCGAGCTCACTGCCAAGGTCGTCTCGGGAGTAGCTGATGTTTCTCCCGGACATTGACCGGCGGCCAAAGGTCACTGTTTGGGTGCTCGTCGCCGGCGGAGGGATCCGGGTCGACCAGGTGGCTCGCAGAGCCTGGTTTTTGTTTGCCATCGGAGTAGAAACAGAAAAAGCTTGATCTTATGGGTCAAGTGACTGTAGAAAGAGAGATCCGACAACTGCAAGACCGGATCTGATAGAATGGATCAGAAAATAGAAGACTGATGAAAGAGACCCAAACCACAACAGCCAATGAAAGCGCTTCCGGTTAACTTTCCTTCCTTAATCTACCCGTCCGTCGCTTAAAACTTTCAGAAACATAATGCAGCAGAAAAAGAAAGGAACTTTCTGAAAAAGGAGGATGAATCTGTACTCTATAAAATCTGAGGAGGCTTACTCCATAGTAAAAGNCCCAAACCACAACAGCCAATGAAAGCGCTTCCGGTTAACTTTCCTTCCTTAATCTACCCGTCCGTCGCTTAAGACTTTCAGAAACATAATGCAGCAGAAAAAGAAAGGAACTTTCTGAAAAAGGAGGATGAATCCAACTGCACCGCAAATGGCTGTACTCTATAAAATCTGAGGAGGCTTACTCCATAGTAAAACATCGACCTTGATCCATCACCTGTAAACGGAGAGAAGGGATCCACCCTCCACTCCACCTCAGAGGTGGGGTTCCTTATCAGAAAGAGTAAAGCAAAGCTCCGCAGAGAACAACAGGGCTAATTGAGGATGAGGGTTTCTCTCCCCGATTTACAGGAGGACGATTTCAGTACTGGAGAAACAACAGGGCTAGTGTTCGATTTCAGGAGGAAAGATTCGGACGGGAGAACAAAGTTGTGAGCTTTACAGCACAGCTCCCTTCGAACGGGTTTGGTTAACTGTAAAATAGTTTTTTAATTTTCCCAACGAAAGCACGTTTGGTAGCTCGTTGTTGTACGCGAGCGTCTCGCATGCGAACTAAAGAGCTTAATGGACTGTTTGCATTTTTTTTGTCACTCGACATGTGAGTCGGTGGCGTTAACTGCGGGATTAATCGGCTGGAATTAAAATATTGCTTCAAAAAAATCATATTAATATAAATTAAATGCTTTTTAAAATATTGCTTCAAAAAAATCATATTAATATAAATTAAATGCTTTTTTTTTTCTATAAATGATAATTGATATGCATGATGTTTTCTTTTAAGTGAAATATTCTTGATCTTTTCAGGAATTTTTGTTAATGAAAAATTTCAAATATTTGGTGGTAAAATGAAAAATGTAAATCTAAGAAATATTTGGGGTTGGTGTCAAGAATATTGTGGGTTTTTTTTTAATGGTAGAATGGTTACAACATATTTTTGTAGTCTTGAAATACATTAAAAAAAAAAAGTATTTACATGGGGTGTGTATAGTTTAAAAGTAATACAAAAAATTAATGATCTAAGTGCACTATAAAGGGTTTAGGTTCTTTCTTTCGTCGGGGTGAGTGGTTGGCCCATGTGGCTGGATGGTGATTAAAATGTCAAAAGCTTATGTAAAGACGAAGCACTGAGGGATATGCTTATAAATACCTACCTTTTAGTTGTGTATATATTTATAATAATTGAGTAGTATATACGGGTAAATTTCGATTTGAGAGATGGTCAGTTGGAGCAGCGAGGCGATTGACTAGTGGGCAGCCGACCGACAGGCGATGTGGCATTTCTCAAGAGTTTGGCTAGCCATGGTGGCTGCCAAAAGGGGCANGAAGCACTGAGGGATATGCTTATAAATACCTACCTTTTAGTTGTGTATATATTTATAATAATTGAGTAGTATGTACAGGTAAATTTTGATTTGAGAGATGGTCAGTTGGAGCAGCGAGGCGATTGACTAGTGGGCGGCCGACCGACAGGCGATGTGGCATTTTTCAAGAGTGGCTAGCCATGGTGGCTGCCAAAAGGGGCGAGACAGTTGGCCAGTGGATGGTCGATCAGATGGCATGGTCGCTTGTCGACGAGCGAAGTGGCCTGCTAGAGGGTGGTCGATAAGGTTTTGGCGAGAATTATGTAAATATGTTATCTCTTAAAAATAGATCGGTCGGGCAGTGGATGACCCACCAGAGTCGGAGGCAGCTGGCAGGCGGGTGGAGGTGGCCGGCCAAATGGTGGCTTGCAAGTTTTGGTGGTGCATAGTAGGTTTGGGTGTTATACAGGTAAGTTTTCCTTTTTTACCTTTTATTTTATTTTACTATTACGAGGTGGTCGATCATAGTGGTCGGTCGGTTAGACAGTCCTTCGTTTGGCCAGCCTAAGTGGCTGGCCCTTTATGTCCATGGTTGTTGGCGCGTCTACGGCAGCGNAAAAATAGATCGGTCGGGCAGTGGATGACCCACCAGAGTCGGAGGCAGCTGGCAGGCGGGTGGAGGTGGCCGACCAAATGGTGGCTTGCAAGTTTTGGTCGTGCATAGTAGGTTTGGGTGTTATGCAGGTAAGTTTTCCTTTTTTACCTTTTATTTTATTTTACTATTACGAGATGGTCGATCATAGTGGTCGGTCGGCTAGACATTCCTTCGTTTGGCCAGCCTAAGTGGCTGACCCTTTATGTCCATGGTTGTTGGCGCGTCTACTGCGGCAACGATCCTTTTGAATCGGCGAGGTCGTATTTTTGGGCTATACATGAAGCTTTCGAGTTTTTCATTTCTTGAAGATGGAGTTGCAAAAAGAATAAAAAATTCATTAGCCCCGAAAGCATAAGCATTAAAATTTTAACAGTTATCTTGGTATATTTTAGTGAATAAGTCTTTCGGAAAAATATCCATATGATAGTGTTTAGATCTTTGGAGAATATAATCAAGCTTACTTTTTAGATTTTTGGGTTAAAATGCTCTCACTACTCAAACTCTCTCCTTACCCATCTTTCNCGAAAGCATAAGCATTAAAATTTTAACAGTTATCTTGGTATATTTTAGTGAATAAGTCTTTCGGAAAAATATTCATATGATAGTGTTTAGATCTTTGGAGAATATAATCAAGCTTACTTTTTAGATTTTTTGGTTAAAATGCTCTCACTACTCAAACTCTCTCCTTACCCATCTTTATTGCTCTTATCAAAATATCACCTCCGATGGGTCTCATCTTACGCCAGGTTTTAGGCAGTACTGTCGCTGCCTTCATGGGGGTGGCCGTTGAGACTCCCTAGTGGGGTGATTTACGGCTTACCCCTTACGGATCTTGTCTCATTGATGCATGGAACCACTACTATAGATGTTTCCAACTTGAGCTTTGAAAATGGGTTTTTGGAGACTTCTAAAGGGAGAGAAGAAGCTTTGTTTGTTATTCTTGAGGAGAGACTCAAGTCAAGAGAGATTTTTGGAACGCTCATCTCGAATGAGAGGCTTAAAGGGTTTGAGAGCTCAATTTGCTCGTCCCAAAGGGGTGGCTTGGAGTGCTCTTCCCGGATAAGAGGCTTAGAGAGAATTCGTTGGCTTGCCCCGGATGGGAGGCTTAGAGAGGGAGAGTGATTTTGTTTTTGGAGTGCTCTCTGAGAAGAGAGACTTAAGTGAGAAGAGAGATGTCTTTTATCTTTCTTTTTTATTTGCATTTATCTTATTTATATTCTTCTTTTCTTTCATTTACTTTTTATTTTTCTTCCTTAACTAACAATAAGTAAATAAGGTAGAGTGAGGATGTGATTTTCTTTTTTTATTTTTTTTCTTTATGTAACTTGCTAGCCGTTGGGAATCACTTCCTTCTCCTTCCGTTACTTTTGCTTGTTTTTTTTTGTCTTTTTCTCTTTTTATATTTTCTTCTTTTTTATTTATGTCTTGTCAAGCTTTTATCCTGTTTTTTTGATTTTTGCTTTCTTTTTTAACTGACCCGTCACATCTTTAGTTATATCTCCATCTTATTCTTATTCCTCATTTTTCTATCATTTGGTTTTCTCAACTTGGAAGACTTCTCGTTTTATCGGTGACACATTTCATGATCACTGTACATTTTAGGATGTTTAATCCAAATCTGTCTGGATGACCATGCCCATTAAATAGAGCCGGATTCCAGGGGTGGAGAGAGAGAGAGAGAGAGAGAGAGAGAGANTCTTTTTTATTTGCATTTATCTTATTTATATTCTTCTTTTCTTTCATTTACTTTTTATTTTTCTTCCTTAACGAACAATAAGTAAATGAGGTAGAGTGAGGATGTGATTTTCTTTTTTTATTTTTTTCTTTGTGACTTGATAGCCGTTCGAGTATAAGGGGAATCATTTCCTTCTCCTTCCGTTACTTTTGCTTGTTCTTTTTGTCTTTTTCTCCTTTTATATTTTCTTCTTTTTGCTTTATGTCTTGTCAAGCTTTTATCATGTTTTTTTTTATTTTTGCTTTCTCTTTTTTTGGACCCGTCACATCTTTAGTTATATCTCCATCTTATTATTCTTCTTCTTATTCCTCATTTTTCTATCATTTGGTTTTCTCAACTCGGAAGACTTCTCGTTTTATCGGTGACACATTCCATGCTCACTGTACATTTTAGGATGTTTAATCCAAATCTGTCTGGATGACCATGCCCATTAAATAGAGCCAGATTCCAGGGGGTGGAGAGAGAGAGAGAGAGAGTGAGAGATGATTGTCCTATCGAGGGGCGAATTGGGAGTGTCTCTGAGCTCGGAGGCTACAAGTGAGGGAGAAGGGGAGCAAGCTTTCTACATGAGGGGGAAAGAGTGGACATAAAGAGATCCCTTTTACATGCTAAGAGATCCTCCATTTATAGAGAGAAAAAAAGGAGGAAGAAGATTACATTTATCCCTTTCTTATAAGGGGGGTCAGGAGGGGCACTCTGACCTTTTTCCTATCTGAACTGGTCCTTTTGGAGTTTTTTCTTGTTGCTACCATCATCTGCGTCGGATGGCTGGCCCAATTGGCCAAACAGCGAATAAAATATCAAAGTTTATGTGTTGGATATGAAAAGATGAAGAATTGGGGGATATGCTTATAAATACCTACCTTTTCGCAGTATATATATTTATAAGAATTGAGTAGTATGTAAATAAAATTTCAGTTTGAGAGGTAGACGACTAGAGAAGCGAGACGGTCGACAAGTGGGCGACTTGCCAGAAGGGGAGGTGATCGGCCAGTGGGCGACCGACCGGCGGGCGTGGTAACGATTTGGGTGTTGCGTATGTAAATTTATAAATTTTCAGAGTTTGGCTTGTTATAGTGGTTGACCGTGCGGTGAGGCAGTTGGCCTGGCCAGCTAGAGGGGGGTTCGCCGATCAGTAGGCGGTTGGCGGATGGGTGAGGTTGCCTGCTAGATGGTGGTCGGTAATGTTTGAGTGGTAATTATATAAATCTATTATCTTTTAAGAATTGGTGACCGTGGTGGTCGCCCGGAGCGACCAAGCAGAAGCCCAGTAGATGGTCGACCGGAGTAGAAGGCCATCGACCAACAGGTGAGGTGGTCGGCCAAAGGACAGCCGACAAGTTTAGGCAGTGCATAATAGTTTGGGTGTTATGTATATAAATTTTCCTTTTTACTTCTTATTTTATTATGTTTCTTAAGAGTTAGTCAATCATGGTGGTCGATCGGCTGAGGTGGTCGGCAAAGAGGCTCTTTGTATGGTCAGCTTAAGTGGCTGGCTATGTTGGCTCGTGGTTGGTGGCTCTTCTCTGGCGACGACAATTCTTCCGGCTCAATGGGGTCATATTTTTAAGCTATACAACACTTACAATAGAAAAGTTTGTCATATNGAGGGGCGAATTGGGAGTGTCTCTGAGCTCGGAGGCTACAAGTGAGGGAGAAGGGGAGCAAGCTTTCTACATAAGAGGGGAAAGAGTGAGCATAAAGAGATCCCTTTTACATGCTAAGAGATCCTCTATTTATAGAGAGAAAAAAGGAGGAAGGAGATTACATTTATCCCTTTCTTATAAGGGGGGTCAGGAGGGGCACTCTGACCTTTTTCCTACCCGAACTGGTCCTTCTGGAATTCTTTCTTGTTGCCACCATCATCTGCGTCAGATGGCTGGCCCAAGTGGCCAAACAGCGAATAAAAATCAAAGTTTATGTGTTGGATATGTAAAGATGAAGAATATCAAAGTTTATGTGTTGGATATGTAAAGATGAAGAATTGGGGGATATGCTTACAAATACCTACCTTTTCGCAGTATATATATTTATAAGAATTGAGTGGTATGTATGTAAAATTTCAGTTTGAGAGGTAGACGACTAGAGAAGAGAGACGGCCGACAAGTGGGCGACTTGCCAGAAGGGGAGGTGATCGGCTAGTAGGCGACCGACCGGCGGGCGTGGTAACGATTTGGGTGTTGCGTATGTAAATTTATCAATTTTCAAGAGTTTGGCTTGTTATGGTGGTTGACCGTGCGGTGAGGCAGTTGGCCTGGCCAGCTAGAGGGGGGGTTGTCGGTCAGTAGGCGGTTGGCGGATGGGTGAGGCTGCCTGCTAGATGGTGGCCGGTAATGTTTGAGTGGTAATTATGTAAATCTATTATCTTTTAAGAATTGGCGACCATGGTGGTCGCCCGGAGCGGCCAAGCAGAAGCCCAGTAGATGGTCGACCGGAGTAGAAGGCGATCGACTGACAGGTGAGGTGGTCGGCCAAAGGACAGCCGATAAGTTTAGGCAGTGCATAATAGTTTGGGTGTTATGTATATAAATTTTCCTTTTTACTTCTTATTTTATTATGTTTCTTAAGAGTTAGTAAATCATGGTGGTCGATCGGCTGAGGTGGCCGACAAAGAGGCTCTTTGTATGGTCAGCTTAAGTGGCTGGCCATGTTGGCTCGTGGTTGGTGGCTCTTCTCTGGCGATGACAATTCTTCCGACTCAATGGGGTCATATTTTTAAGCTATACAACACTTACAATAGAAAAGTTTGTCATAAAATTAATATTTTTTAAAAGCACAATTAAATTAAAAACCGTTATATAATTACAAATTATTCGACCACTCATCATTTTATTTTTCAATAAGAATAAAACTTACAAAAAATAAATTTTCACTAAACTCGTGTAAGCTTTTACAAAATAAAAGATTCCACTATACATTGTATAGGTAAGAATAAATAATAAATTATTTCATACTCATGTAGATAAAAAATTTGTGAGCATGAATCTTTTAGATATCTCACAACCAACAGAAGAGGTGATATGGCATCATGGGACTCATCAAGGACGACCTGAGACCTCACACTTAGTTGATCGGCTCCCGTTACCGGGTAGGCGGTGCTTCTCAAATGGATAAGAGTAGAACATCTCCTAAAGAATCAATCTGATCAGACTCATGTGGACAAATTAGTGCCCTTCTCTTTGGTCAGGCCAGGTGAGCAGGTCAAACCATCATATTCTAGAGTGGCTAGTATCGATCCTCAACAAGGGGCTATCAGGCCTGATGTCCACCAGACCTTATGGACGCTCGACCTATTGTCTGCACGGCCTAATGGCCCCTCCCTCTCGACTCTATGAGTGTCCGACCACTTCTGACTGGATGCCTCTCCAAGTCCCCAGATTAGTCCCACTAGACATGCGCTGTCCCTCGAGCTATATATATGTATAGACTAAAATACCCCTGCCATATATATATGTATACTAAGGACATATTATGTAATTGTATATTTTTATTCATTCCTAAAAATAGGAGTCTATTCCATGAATAAATGTTATGTGAATTTACTGTTCTATACCGTGCTTATGCTTTCCTTGCCCTCCCTCCCTCCCTCCCTCCCTGTAGAGCTCAATTCCTTGGGTGTGTCTCCCAAATAATTTTTAATTCACAAGCATTAAAAAGTGTGTTGAGCATAGAGTCATGTCGTTGGCTAGAAGAGGAGCACAACGATCTCATAGCAAAGAGGGGGGGGGGGTGCAAAGAAAAGCAACAACGTAAAACCCCCCCACGAGATGACGTATAAAATCGTATGCAGTGAGGGATGCAGGAGATGAGGACTCAGATCATGGATTAGTGTCAGGTCAGATCGTGGAGGTCCTAAGAGCTGTCCCAGTCCTAAAAGTCGAGTCCCCCAAGTGCAGCACCCGCCACAGGAGGCCGAACTTGAGCACAACGACAGAAGATTGAACAACGACACCGAGAGAGCCGATGACTCACAAAACTAGGACAACGCAGGATCTGAGAAAATCAAGAAGCAACGACTTGGGTGCACCAAAGCTCCATGTCAATCTGAGGACCCTTTTTTCCTTCATATCTCTGGAGTGGAACCCTCAGAGAAGTTCAAGCTTTTGGCGTTGGATGCTTATCGGGGGCGGCCATATTCCAATGATCACATCACCGATGTGCTTGATGAAGGTTTCAGATGCCTCAAATGCTGATTGTTCTTCACCACTCTGAGTTCATTAGCATTAAAGTGGTTCCAATCACTCCCAGGTGGGAGCATCAACAACTTTTCGGACTTTTGAAGACTTTTTTGGTGCAATTCACAAGAGCTCGAGCACTAAGGATAAGCACATGAACCTTATGACATATAATGTAGGGATTGAATGAGAGCATATGCTCCTATGTCCTTCACTTATAAAAAGAAATACTAGAGGTAAAGGACCTCTAAGTTGACATGGCACATGTCACCTTGGAGCAGAGACTGAGGTCTGAAAGGTTTCATTTAACCTCAACTTACAAAAACATCGGGAAAAGGCAGAGTTTTTGGAGATGGCCAAAAAATACATGCTCGCTGAGGATAACGTTCCTAAGTCGGAACCAGTGGAGCCTCAGACTTTGAAAAGGGCTTTCTCGAACACCAGGCCGAGGTCAGGGGAGGACCACCAACTGCTCCTTAGGCGTGCGTATGAAGATGGCTAATCCTCTCGCAACAACAAAGGATCGGGCTGGAGGAGCGAGCAAGGAGATCGGGGCGAGGAATTGTAATCCGCGATCGGCTCAGTTTTATGAGAGTTTGACTCAGCATTATGAACTACTTACGACAAGTTTAACGGCTCGCGGATCACACCTTTGAGGGTATTAATGGCAGAAATTGTAGATGTCATTCAACAAGGAGTACCTCAAGGAGGCCATACCGATGAGAGTCAAAGCTTTTCTCCGGGACACGAGGAAGTTTGGCAAGTATCATCGGGAACACGACCATGACACGGAGGAATGCAGGCACCTCCAAAGCCTCATCAGAGAACTAATTAAGTTAGAGAAGCTTAAGGAGTTTGTGGCTCAGGGACACTCAATTTAAAGACAGAAAAGCTACAACAACTAAGGCTTGTTTAGAAGAATGTCGTCTATTTCATCGGGATAGTCTCAGCTATTCTCGAAAGAACGAATTTTCCCCAACGAGCTATGCAACCTTAATTTCATACAAAGGAGGGGGTGTTGCCCTCCCATCACTTTCATAGATTGCGACCTTCCCCGAGGGGGGAACCCCTACAATGAGGCTATAGTTGTAGCAGGGATAGTAAGTAACTTACAAGTCGGAAGTATTTTTATCTACAATGGCAGCACTGACCGACCCACTATTGGGTGTGATGCCACTAGCGATCACTTGGGGAGAAGGAGATAAGTAGTTTACGGAGACATAGGAATTTATGATAGTGGACTCTCATCCTACCTACAATGTCATCTTCAATCACCCGCTGTTTAATTGTTTCAAGGCCGTAGTGTCCAGCCATCACATTCAAGTAAGTTCCCAGGAGATGGGGAAGTAGTCACTGTTAGAGGAGATTTAGAGCGGTCACGGGTCAACCATCTCTGGGCAGTATGAAGCGTGGAACAGAAATTGCTTGATCTGCAAAATCTCCTGGGAACTTAGCTTAGACCCTACATAAGGTTAACTTTTTAAAACTTAAGTTCTTTATAAAACTTACATCTAGTGGCACCTCTTAGGATCCTTGGATCCTTAGGACGGGCCATGGACGGCGACCCCGTTAAGACATATGCCTGCCACCTTTGACGAAACCCTACACTCACCTAAATGATGAGATAGGACACTACGTTAGATGATGTGCTAAGCTAAAGCTAGAATGCCAAGTACTTTTCGATGTCCTCGCTATAGTTATCTGTTGATTTGGTTGCCCTAAGCAGGCGTCACTTTTGTGCTACTTTTGTGTGTTTATTGGGTGTGAGACGTGTACACTAGTATATTAGCAACGGTTTTCTAACGGGGAGTAATGCCTAAAGCACATATACACCTGTAATTGGGAAGGGCATGTAATAATTTGAATGACTAACTCTTTTTTGCAAGTGTTGCTAAGCTCTTCCCACCAGACATGACTCATATGCATTGCATGTAGATAGTTTTTTTTCTGCTAATCTTATTTTCATACAGTTCATCTCTTTTTTTTTATTTACTTTTCCTATGCATTTTTTAGAGTCCTTGGGGAAGTATGTATTAGAATTAAGNAGATCATGGATTAGTGTCAGGTCAGATCGTGGAGGTCCTAAGAGCTGTCCCAGTCCTAAAAGTCGAGTCCCCTAAGTGCAGCACCCGCCGCAGGAGGCCGCGCTTGAGCACAACGACAGAAGATTGAACAACGACACCGAGAGAGTCGATGACTCACAAAACTAGGACAACGCAGGATCTGAGCAAATCAAGAAGCAACGACTTGGGTGCACCAAAGCTCCATGTCAATCTAAGGACCCTTTTTTCCTTCATATCTCTGGAGTGGAACCCTCAGAGAAGTTCAAGCTTTTGGCGTTGGATGCTTATCGGGGGCGGCCATATTCCAATTATCACATCACCTCATTCGAAATAACGATGTGCTTGATGAAGGTTTCAGATGCCTCAAATGCTGATTGTTCTTCACCACTCCGAGTTCATTAGCATTAAAGTGGTTCCAATCACTCCTAGGTGGGAGCATCAACAACTTTTCAAACTTTTGAAGACTTTTTTGGTGCAATTCGCAAGAGCTCGAGCACTAAGGATAAGCACATGAACCTTATGACATATAATGTAGGGATTGAATGAGAGCATATGCTCCTATGTCCTTCACTTATAAAAAGAAATACTAGAGGTAAAGGACCTCTAAGTTGACATGGCACATGTCACCTTGGAGCAGAGACTGAGGTCTGAAAGGTTTCATTTAACCTCAACTTACAAAAACATCGGGAAAAGGCAGAGTTTTTGGAGATGGCCAAAAAATACATGCTCGCTGATGATAACGTTCCTAAGTCGGAACCAGTGGAGCCTCAGACTTTGAAAAGGGCTTTCTCAAACACCAGGCCGAGGTCAGGGGAGGACCACCAACTGCTCCTTAGGCGTGCGTATGAAGATGGCTAATCCTCTCGCAACAACAAAGGATCGGGCTGGAGGAGCTAGCAAGGAGATCGGGGCAAGGAATTGTAATCCGCGATCGGCTTGGTTTTATGAGAGTTTGACTCAGCATTATGAACTACTTACGACAAGTTTAACGGCTCGCGGTTCACACCTTTGAGGGTATTAATGGAAGAGATTGTAGATGTCATTCAACAAGGAGTACCTCAAGGAGGCCATACCGATGAGAGTCAAAGCTTTCCTCTGAGACACGATGAAGTTTGGCAAGTATCATCGGGAACAAGACCATGACACGGAGGAATGCAGACACCTCCAAAGCCTCATCAGAGAACTAATTAAGTTAGAGAAGCTTAAGGAGTTTGTGGCTCAGGGACACTCAATTTAAAGACAGAAAAGCTACAACAACTAAGGCTTGTTTAGAAGAATGTCGTCTATTTCATCGGGATAGTCTCAGCTATTCTCGAAAGAACGAATTTTCCCCAACGAGCTATGCAACCTCAATTTCATACAAAGGAGGGGGTGTTTCCCTCCCATCACTTTCATAGATTGCGACCTTCCCCAAGGGGGGGAACCCCTACAATGAGGCTATAGTTGTAGCAGGGATAGTAAGTAACTTACAGGTCGAAAGTATTTTTATCTACAGTGGTAGCACTGACCGACCCACTATTGGGTGTGATGCCACTAACGATCACTTGGGGAGAAGGAGATAAGTAGTTTATGGAGACATAGGAATTTATGATAGTGGACTCTCATCCTACTTACAATGTCATCTTCAATCACCCGCTGTTTAATTGTTTCAAGGCCATAGTGTCCAGCCATCACATTCAAGTAAGTTCCCAGGAGATGGGGAAGTAGTCACTGTTAGAGGAGATTTAGAGCAGTCACGGGTCAACCATCTCTGGGTAGTAGGAAGCGTGGAACAGAAATTGCTTGACCTGCAAAATCTCCTGGGAACTTAGCTTAGACCCTACATAAGGTTAACTTTTTAAAACTTAAGTTCTTTATAAAACTTACATCTAGTGGCACCTCTTAGGATCCTTGGATCCTTAGGACGGGCCATGGACGACGACCCCGTTAAGACATATGCCTGCTTCCTTTGACAAAACCCTACACTCACCTAAATGATGAGATAGGACACTACGCTAGATGATGTGCTAAGCTAAAGCTAGAATGCCAAGTACTTTTCGATGTCCTCGCTATAGTTATCTGTTGATTTGGTTGCCCTAGGCAGGCATCACTTTTGTGCTACTTTTGTGTGTTTATTGGGTGTGAGACGTGTACACTAGTATATTAGCAACGGTTTTCTAACTGGGAGTCATGCCTAAAGCACATATACACCTGTAACTGGGAAGGGCATGTAATAATTTGAATGCCTAACTCTTTTTTGCAAGTGCTGCTAAGCTCTTCCCACCAGACATGACTCATATGCATTGCATGTAGATAGTTTTTTTTCTGCTAACCTTATTTTCATACAGTTCATCTCTTTTTTTTTTTTTTACTTTTCCTATGCATTTTTTAGAGTCCTTGAGGAAGTATGTATTAGAATTAAAGTACAAGCACAGGTTCTGAGGTGTCAGACAGGAAAAGCCACGTGATAGGGACCAGCAGTTCCTTGGTCGTGTCCAGTACCTTACTTCTAAGTTTTATTGATGTATAGAATTATGACTAACTGTGTACTTTTACAATATTTAGTCTCCTTTTTCTATTTTTGGGACATGTTGTCGACCCAGCGGTGCTCGACATTTCTTATTCTTTTGATTCTGTGTGTTTTACTTTCTTGCTTTTTTGCATGTAATCCCCAGTTTCGTCCTTTTTGACTTATGATTTTATCAGGAATAATGCGGATCACATAGGCCCTTTAGGACCTAATTTATTCTAAACTTTCTGCAAAAAGTTTAATAATAAAAATTTGAGACATTAAAGGGTATGTTGAAAATATCTCAAGATTTTTCAATATCGACATTTTACTTTCGTGCATGGTCTTTGGGCTGAATTTTAAACGGATCGTATGCATGTTTTTATCCCCAGTTATAATTAATAGGGTCTCCATGCTTAGGACTTATTATACAACTATATCATGCTTACATGTCTCGAAAAGAGGACCCCATGCTTCTCCAACCAGACTGACCCTGCATAGATTTTTACTTAGGGGGTTGCCTAGTGCGCTTAGGGCATTAAAGGCTTTCTCGACCCAAATGGGGATTAAGTAATTTGTTGAGAGTATTTTCAGCTTTGTTGCTGAGCCTCTCCTCGTTTTTTCACTCCAAAGGAATCTCCACCACTTTGGTAGGTATAAGCCTAGCATATGCTCTTCCTGCTTACATAAGGTCATAGGATTAAAGTTTCTTTTACTTAACCTTAGGGTATGTTATTGGGCTATCAAGCGAGTTTACTTCACAAAAGTTCTCCACGTTCTTTCTTATTTATCTTTGTTGTCGTATAACCCATAATTTCTGGTTCATCTCTTCTTCAAATCATTCATATGATCTGAAAAAGAGATTTATTTGAAAAATAAAATTATACGATAATGGACAAGCTGACGATTCCTAAAAAAAAGAGAGAAAGAACTAAAATAAATTGGTCTCCACTAGAGAAGACTCTCTTCATTATAGGAGTCTTGCTTACACTTATATGACCTATCTCCTTTCTTCCTAGCATCACCGTTTGTTGTCTTTTAGAACTTGGATTTCAGATCTACGCACAGGTTACCACGGTTGGGAACTCGGTGCTATTGTGTCCTTTCCTTTTTACCCTCAGCATTTCGTCGTTGCACATTCACAGACATCGATGTTGTTGTATACTTCATGATTTTTTTAAACCTTTTTCTTGAAGTTTGATCGTAGTCCCTCTTTTCTTGATAAAAATTGCGAGCAAGAAGGTGATCACAATTACTGTTGTTNATTCATACTGGTGGAGGAAGAGACATGATGCGTGGTGGCTGATAATCAGAAGCAATTGTAATGATAACAGATTGATCAACTATAGTTGCACCCTGAGACACAAATAAAATAGCATTTAGAGAATTGCTACAAGGATATAAATATATATGAGAAGATTTACATATATACAACTCAAATTCTCTTTATTTACATACCTAACACATATACTTCATTTTTTACATATATATGCCCCTTTTTTTAAAAGTTAAAAAGTGGTATTTTTGATGCAATATGAGCATTGTAAAAGTTAAAGTTTAGGTGTTTGGTTTGTGTTACATAGGAATTGGGTGGTATACATGTAAATGAGCCATATATAAATACTACTGCAAAAGCCGAAATATCTTTTAAAACATTAATAGCTGAGTACAAGCAGTTGTGCAAGGAGTGGCATCAATATTTCCGACTTGGTGGATTATCATACATAAAACACAATTATCACTATATACATATTGAGATCCTAAGCATAGGCATTTTAGTTATATGATATGCTAGTGCCACAATCATATTAAAACGCATGCATAAAAGCAATTATTCCTTTTTAAAAAATTATTATTAATGATATTCTTACATTACAACAACAACAACAATAAAGCCTAAATCCTACTATGTGGGGTCGGCTACACGAATCCTTTCTCTCCATTGCTTCCTATTTAGTGTCATATTTTCATTTAGTTCTAATATATTAAGATCCTTTGTTATACAATAAGCCCAAGTCTTCCTAGGTCCACCTCTGCCTTTCTTAATATAAATCAAATCTAAAACATCTACCCCTAATCGGATCATCGGATGGTCGACGTTTAATGTGACCAAATCATCTAAAATGACTCTCTCTAATTTTGTCTGTCACTGGAGCTACATCAAATCTATCACAGATATATTCATTTCACATTTTGTCTCTAAGTGTAAAGCCACTCATCCACATAATCATTCTCATCTTGGATATATTTATTTCACATTTTGTATCTAATGATATTATTACATGATGCTAAAAATTTAATCGTGAGATAAATAAGGGGCATTTCCACACATACCACTCAAATCCTATGTACGTATATATCTAAAACCTAAACTTGACCTTTACCATTTGTACCGCCCAAATCCTTCATATTACATCAAAGACATTACAGTTTTCATTTTTAAAAATTGAAATAAACTTTTCATGCATATGTAAGATGTCATATATGTAAAACATGTGTAAATTCATTAGAATTAAGCGGTATGTATGTAAATCTTCCAAAAAGCAAGTTTTCATGTAAAAGAACTAGGAAGAAAAGAATGAATCAATGCTGTTAAATAAAATAAAAATTCAAGATAAGGGAAGACACCGATAGAAGTATTGCAGTCTCTGCACCCTGAAAATCTCTGAAGGTGACATAAGCAACTCTAGACCACTCATCAACACTGGAAAACAAAAAAATAAATTGAAAACTTGAAACAATAACAACAACAAAACCTTTATCTGAAAATTAAATAAAACTACAGTCATCATTAATAACCAAGGCATTTACATACATACCAACCAATTCATATGTATTTACACATCAAACGCCTAGACTTTATTTCTTAAATTTATAACAACCAAATCTTTCGTATCATATCAAAAATATCGCTATTTAATATTTGAAAAGTGAAATACACCTTTTCATGCATAGATAAATTTATGTAAAAATTGACGTTTAGATGCTAGACATCTAAATACATAGGGTTGGCTAGTATGTATCTAAATCTTCCACAAAAATACCTCTTCAGTTCAACATGATCAATATCTCCAGAGAAGGAAAAGAACTCTTTAATGTCTTGCTCAGTTGCACTATGGGAAACATTGCTCACTTTTACAGTCCTTACCTGCATTATGAATTGCTTAGAATAATGGATGTATTTTCCTAAAAGAAAGAGCCAATCCTAACAAAAAACTGATTAATTGATAGAAAGTTCTAGAAGAGATAAGAAAGTAAGAACATATACTATCAAACTGATGATAAATAGCAGCAAAAAAAAAAAAAAAGGAATCTCTGTGAAAAATTTAGGGGGCATTTGCATATATTCGTCCCAATTCCTATGTATTTACATATCTAACATCTAAACCTTACTTTTTATAATTCTACCACNCTTAGAATAATGGATGTATGTTCCTAAAAGAAAGAGCCAATCCTAACATAAAACTGATAAATTGATAGAAAGTTCTAGAAGAGATAAGAAAGTAAGAACATATACTATCAAACTGATGATAAATAGCAGCAAAAAAAAAAGGAATCTCTGTGAAAAATTTAGNGCTCTTTATGACCTAATTTATTCTAAACTTTCTGCAAAAAGTTTAATAATAAAAATTTGAGACATTAAAGGGCATGTTGAAAATATCTCAAGATTTTTCAATATCGACATTTTACTTTCCTGCATGGTCTTTGGGCTGAATTTTAAATGGATCGTATGCATGTTTTTATCCCCAGTTATAATTAATAGGGTCTCCATGCTTAGGACTTATTATACAATTCTATCATGCTTACATGTCTCGAAAAGAGGACCCCATGCTTCTTCAACCAGACTGACCCTGCATAGATTTTTACTTAGGTGGTTGTCTAGTGCGCTTAGGGCATTAAAGGTTTTCTCGGCCCAAATAAGGATTAAGTAATTTGTTGAGAATATTTTATGCTTTGTAGCAGAGCCTCTCCTCTTTTTTTTCACTCCAAAGGAATCTCCACCACTTTGGTAGGTATAAGTCTAGCATATGCTCTTCCTGCTTACATAAGGCCATAGGATTAAAGTTTCTTTTACTTAACCTTAGGGTATGTTATTGGGCTATCACGCGAGTTTACTTCACAAAAGTTCTCCACGTTCTTTCTTATTTATTTTTTTTTGTCGTATAACCCATAATTTATGGTTCATCTCTTCTTCAAATCATTCATATGATCTGAAAAAGAAATTTATTTGAAAAATGAAATTATATGATAATGGACAAGCCGACGATTCCTGAAAAAAAAAAGAGAGAAATAACTAAAATAAATTGGTGACTCCACTAGAGAAGACTCTCTCTCTTCATTATAGCAGTCTTGCTTACACTTATGTGACCTATTTCCTTTCTTCCTAGCATCACCGTTTGTTGTCTTTTAGAACTTGGATTTCAGATCTACGCACAGGTTACCACGGTTGGGAACTCGGTGCTATTGTGTCCTTTCCTTTTTACCCTCAGCATTTCGTCGTTGCACATTCACAGACATCGATGTTGTTGTATACTTCATGATTTTTTTAAACCTTTTTCTTGAAGTTTGATCGTAGTCCCTCTTTTCTTGATAAAAATTGCGAGCAAGAAGGTGATCACAATTACTGTTGTTGGGGGAGCACCGCTCCCTTTACTCCTACCATTTTCTCTGCTCCTGAGGGAACCAAAATTTAAATGAATTTCTATATATTACACTCATTTTAAAGTTAATGCAATAACTTTAATATTCATTCTAATCAAATTTTGATCAGATCATCCTAATCCAAAATTTAATAAAACAAAAAAGAACAGCAAACTACAACTACATGAAAAGCACCATGAACTCAACAAAAAGTCCACTTCTTCATTCCTCCATTCAAGCAAAATATGAACAGATGTTTTGTAGTAAACAAGAACTGCCTTTTTTTTAATATTAAATACAAACAAAAACCTTAAATTGCATTCTTACAGAATAATCACGACNCATGAAAAGCACCATGAACTCAACAAAAAGTCCACTTCTTCATTCCTCCATTCAAGCAAAATATGAACAGATTTTTTGTAGTAAACAAGAACTGCCTTTTTTTTTAATATAAAATACAAACAAAAACCTTAAATTGCATTCTTACAGAATAATCACAAATCATCAAAAACTCCCCTTCCTCATCTCCTCAGCCATAACCTTTTCCTTCGTCTTTGATCCCACCTCGCTTGCAGCATGACCAACCTTCCTGAAAGCTCCACTCACCAATGACACCCCACCGAACACATACTTGTTCTTCATCATTGCCGAACCTGCACCACTCACCTTTTGCCCCGCTGCCGTCATGGCCGATTTCGTCTTCCCCGACACCTCGAATCGCCGGTCGACCTCCCGGACCTTCCCGGTCACCGCCGAAGCGCCGGCACCAATCTTCTCGCTCAGCCCAATTTTCTGATCAAGGGAAACAACCTTGGCAGCGGCTGTGGACGTTATCCGGTGCTTCTCGTCGAAGGATTTGGCTATGCCAACGGTTCCTTTGCCCAGAACATAGGATTTTGCGAGCACACTGGCAACGACATCTTCGGTTCTTCCAACGACGGATTGCGAACCGCTGGTTGGCTGCTTCTCTTCATACTACAGTATGAAGATTTTTATTTTTATTTTTTGTTGATCAAGAATTTAGATATTCATTACTCTGTGAGAACAAAGTATGAAAAAGTAGATATGAAAGCATATATGGNTTTTGCGAGCACACTGGCAACGACATCTTCGGTTCTTCCAACGACGGATTGCGAACCGCTGGTTGGCTGCTTTTCTTCATACTACAGTATGAAGATTTTTATTTTTATTTTTTGTTGATCAAGAATTTAGATATTTATTACTCTGTGAGAACAAAGTATGAAAAAGTAGATATGAAAACATATATGGATTCATACCGGTGGAGGAAGAGACATGATGCGTGGTGGCTGATAATCAGAAGCAATTGTAATGATAACAGATTGATCAACTATAGTTGCACCCTGAGACACAAATAAAATAGCATTTAGAGAATTGCTACAAGGATATAAATATATATGAGAAGATTTACATATATACAACTCAAATTCTCTTTATTTACATACCTAACACATATACTTCATTTTTTACATATATATGCCCCTTTTTTTAAAAGTTAAAAAGTGGTATTTTTGATGCAATATGAGCATCGTAAAAGTTAAAGTTTAGGTGTTTGGTTTGTGTTACATAGGAATTGGGTGGTATACATGTAAATGAGCCATATATAAATACTACTGCAAAAGCCGAATTATCTTTTAAAACATTAATAGCTGAGTACAAGCAGTTGTGCAAGGCGTGGCATCAATATTTCCGACTTGGTGGATTATCATACATAAAACACAATTATCACTATATACATATTGAGATCCTAAGCATAGGCATTTTAGTTATATGATATGCTAGTGCCACAATCATATTAAAACGCATGCATAAAAGCAATTATTCCTTTTTAAAAAATTATTATTAATGATATTCTTACATTACAAAAACAACAACAACAAAGCCTAAATCCTACTGTGGGGTCAGCTACACCAATCCTTTTTCTCCATTGCTTCCTATTTAATGTCATATTTTCATTTAGTTCTAATAAATTAAGATCATTTGTTATACAATAAGCCCAAGTCTTCCTAATTTTAACTCTGTCTTTCTTAACATAAATCAAATCTAAAACATCTACTCTCCTAATCGGATCATCGAATGGTCGACGTTTAATGTGACCAAATCATCTAAAATGACTCTCACTAATTTTGTCTGTCACTGGAGCTACATCAAATTATGCCCAAACCATCTAAGACGACTTTCTCTAATTTTGTCTGTCACAGGAGCTACACTAACCCTGTCCCGGATATATTCATTTCACATTTTGTCTCTAAGTGTAAAGCCACTCATCCACCTAATCATTCTCATCTTGGATATATTTATTTCGCATTTTGTCTCTAATGATATTCTTACATGATGCTAAAAATTTAATTGTGAGATAAATAAGAGGCATTTCCACACATACCACTCAAATCCTATGTACGCATATATCTAAAACCTAAACTTGACCTTTACCATTTGTACCGCCCAAATCCTTCATATTAAATCAAAAACATCACAGTTTTCATTTTTAAAAATTGAAATAAACTTTTCATGCACATGTAAGATCTCATATATGTAAAACATATGTAAATTCATTAGAATTAAGCGGTATGTATGTAAATCTTCCAAAAAGCAAGTTTTCATGTAAAAGAACTAGGAAGAAAAGAATGAATCAATGCTGTTAAATAAAATAAAAATTCAAGATAAGGGAAGACACCGATAGAAGTATTGCAGTCTCTGCACCCTGAAAATCTCTGAAGGTGACATAAGCAACTCTAGACCACTCATCAACACTGGAAAACAAAAAAATAAATTGAAAACTTGAAACAATAACAACGACAAAACCTTTATCTGAAAATTAAATAAAACTACAGTCATCATTAATAACCAAGGCATTTACATACATACCAACCAATTCATATGTATTTACACATCAAACGCCTAGACTTTATTTCTTAAATTTATAACAACCAAATCTTTCGTATCATATCAAAAATATCGCTATTTAATATTTGAAAAGTGAAATACACCTTTTCATGCATAGATAAATTTATGTAAAAATTGACGTTTAGATGCTAGACATCTAAATACATAGGGTTGGCTAGTATGTATCTAAATCTTCCACAAAAATACCTCTTCAGTTCAACATGATCAATATCTCCAGAGAAGGAAAAGAACTCTTTAATGTCTTGCTCGGTTGCACTATGGGAAACATTGCTCACTTTTACAGTCCTTACCTGCATTATGAATTGCTTAGAATAATGGATGTATGTTCCTAAAAGAAAGAGCCAATCCTAACATAAAACTGATAAATTGATAGAAAGTTCTAGAAGAGATAAGAAAGTAAGAACATATACTATCAAACTGATGATAAATAGCAGCAAAAAAAAAAGGAATCTCTGTGAAAAATTTAGGGGGCATTTGCATATATTCATCCCAATTCCTATGTATTTACATATCTAACATCTAAACCTTACTTTTTATAATTCTACCATCCAAATCTTTCATATCACGTCGATGATCCATTATTTTAACTTATAAAAAGTGAACTACATCTTGTCGTTAAAATGAAATACATCTTTTCATGCACGGGTAAACATATATGTAAAAATTGAAGTTTAGGTGTTAGATATGTAAATACATAGGAATTGAGTGATTCATATCTAAATCTTCCAAAAATTATTTATGTGAAACATTAATAGGTCATCCTAACATAGAAATTGTAACACAAAAAGTAGGTCTAACATAGTGGGTTAATCAAGATAGCATTTATATTTGAGCAAATGATTAAACCTACACGGCTACACCACAACCTAACACCATAAACGAAGCAGGGGAAGGAGCTTAAATAGACAACTATCTTACCATTTCAAGAGAGAATTGACATGAACTTAGTATAATCTTTTGTGACTATTCTTTCAAAATTTTTCAAGCCTTGTATTAAATTTGATATCAGCTTCTTATATGATTTAATCCCTTTCTTCAAAAAGTTTGAATTATTTATAAAATTCACTCACTTTACACATAAATATCTAATCTCCTTCAGAATTTCTTCATCCACATTCCAAACAATGTCTTAGTGAGAGAGGGAATGAAAAACAGAAACTTTAAGATAGAGAAAACTTGGATTTAGAGGGTTTTATATCTAATTCTGGGTGTTGTGCGCTATCACCTCAGATTTAAGTGATTCCTACTCTTATGTATTTCTTGTGTTTGTATCCATATGAATTTCACTAATTTACATACATACCATTCAATCCCTATGAATTTACTTATCTAACACCTAAATTTTGCTTTTTACCTTTATGCCACCCAAATCATTCATATGATCATATCACATCAAAAATACCACAATTTTAACTTTTAAAAGGTGACATTATATAGGTTAGGTGGTATGTATGTAGAAATTGAAGTTTATAAATACATAGGAATTGAGTGGTATGTAAAGGATATGTATGTAAATCTTCATATATACTTAAGTATTGAAAACTTTATCCACATACTATCTGGTATTTTGCTATTTTATTAGCTCTGCAAACTTCTATGTGATTATCTTTGATTTCACCGAGAAATTCGTAATCCTAGAAAATCGTGCTCTNATCTGGTATTTTGCTATTTTATTAGCTCTGCAAACTTCTATGTGATTATCTTTGATTTCACCGAGAAATTCGGAATCCTAGAAAATCGTGCTCTAAGATGAAAATTATTACGCGATCCAAAGAACTAACGTTAACAGATCTAAAACCTATTAACGATTCTTCATCAGTAAATCTCTGAAATGAAACATCGAAACGCTGTGCGATTTCCATGAGTAAGTCTAGTTATACCGCAACTACAAAAATCAAAGAAAACCAAAACAATTTCTTATCAATCCAAAAATCGAGAACAGATTTTCCCAAAGAAATGGCAGAAAAAGAAAAGACGGTGAACAAGGTAGGGGTCTGTGAGGGACGCGCTCACCGACATCGTAGTTGCTGCCGCGAGTAACTAGAGCTGAGATGGAGATAGTAAAGTGCTCCTTTGTGCCCTAATCGAGAGTCGAGACCTCTTTAAATTTGAAGAGGAGGACAAAATCGCAGATTAACTTGGAAGAGAAGGAAGAGGAAAGTCGACGGTTTCAAAAAGGACTAAAGAACGAAGAAGGCGTAGAAAGCGCAGTCTACTCTTCCAGAAAGAGGATGATGGAAATAGGAAGGTACCAAATTAACTTTTTTATTTTTTGGGATTCACGTACATATCTAGAGGTATAAGTGAGTACCTCGGCTCGATAATAAGTGGCTCGTGAACTGAGCTCAATGAGTTAACAAATCAAGCGCAAATTAGCCCAAGTCATTAAGTTAGCTCTTGAGCCGGCTAGTTTAAAAAGTAGTTATATAAAATATATTCAAAATATATTAAATTTAAAGATTTTATCCTTAAAAGTATTAAAAATATTAAAAAAATTTCTTTTATTTTGTATTATGTGATTTTTTTTTATTCATCTTACAATTGATCATATGTCATTTTATTATAAAACTACCTTAAATTAATAATATTTTTTCCCCTTTTATGATAAATGAGCTAGCTCGTGAGCCGATTAGGAGTTGTAGACTTAAACTCGAGCTCAATAAAATTAATCAAGCTTAAGCTCAAGTCGAGTATGACTCAAATTCAACTCAACTCATTTACACCACAATGCAACATATCACTCAATTTCAATAAATTCTAATAACTAAACTTTACATTTTACATTTTTGTTATCCTAATATTTTATATCACATAAAAATTATAATTATTTTAATTTTTAAAAAATGGAGCTTTTAATAGAAAAGTAATTTGACGTGTAAGTAAAATTTCAGATTTAGGTGTTAAATATGTAAATACTAGGAATTGAATGACATGTATGAAATCAACATTTTCTTTTCTTTTTTTGCACCCTAAACCCTAAACCTCCCACTTCAAAGCCAGAAACACTCCCAATAATATGTCTTACTCCTTGTCTGGTCGGGGAAGCCATTAACACCCTAAGCGCACTAGGCAACACCTAAGTAGAAATTTATGTTGAGTCAGTCAGGTTTGAGAAGCAATGGTTCTCCTCAGGGCATGCAAATAATGTAGTTATCTAAAGTGATCCCAACATGTGGAGGCCCTATTAATTATGACTTGGGTGAAAGTCATGAAATGCAACCCATTTTAAAACTGGCTCAAAGACCATGCAGAAGAATAAAAGCAGGTTTTGAACGATTCTGACAATTTTAATCCTAAATTTTAGATTATCTCAATCTTTTATGATTAGGATTTGTTTATAGAAAAAATTATAATTTTACTATCCTTGAGAGTTGACCGATCTTATAGATTACCTAGTAATTTAGGGATGAAATATTATAATTTTAAAAAATATTTTATAAATTTTATAACTAGAGTTTTTTTTTCCGCAGTTTAGCACTGCTCACTACATATTTTACGCAAGACATGTATCGTTCAAGTAATATATGACTTTCTTTAGTCCAAAGTAACGATCCCACATGGAAGAGTGTTAATTATAGAAACTTACGAAAAGTTCTAACTTGAATAGGAGTCTTAGCTTGGAAATAAGTTTGATTTAAAGTGAGCTGATAAATTCTACCAAATTACCACTAATCCAATAAATTTACTATAAAGCTTATTTTGCTAAAGTCTAATAAAGTAAGAGAGTTCAAGCTATTAAAAATATCCTCACTTTGCAATGAAATTAGTAATATGTGTAGGAGTAGAACACTTAGAAATGATATTGAAATTTTATGACAAATAGGAGCATTCATTTTCTTTACCTTTTTCAAGTGCATAAAGAAATTAAGTTTAACTAAGAAAGTGTTTTTGTCTGTCACTCTAGAAACCTCAAAGTTTAAAAACCCCCCATTAAATCTATCTCCCTATATATTTGCACTGATCTATGGATTACTTTTCCTTCACCCTAAAGATCAATGAGGTTTTTAACAGTTGTCAACTTCACCGCCCTCTCAGATCTTAGTGGAGTCACAATCAAAGCGCCAGATTGATATGTAAATGAAGCTTGTAGTAAAAACCACCACAAGCATGAATAAAAATTTATTCTAAATGAATCCAAATCCTACATATCTTACTATTGCGTCTCAAGAGAAATGAGTAAAGGAATTACTCACGATGCATGAAGAGAGCACAATACAACATCATCTTATAATAAAACAGAGTCATTAAGATGAATTTACACTCATACAAGACAATTTAAAATAAAAGACTTATCTTCTTTCTTGAGAACAGAAGAGATAACTCCACCAAAGAGATCTCCAAGTTATCTTTGCACTGCTACAACAATCCCTTATAATTTCACTCAGATCTCTCAAGGAAATGCAGTAAAAAAATGAAAACCTAGATCTCTCCTCTCCTTTCCTGCACTCCTTGGCTTTCTCTCTACTTCACAAATGTTCTCCTCTTCTTGTTGATCTGTCTCCTGCTGAAATAACCCCCAAATTTATGTAAAACTGCTCCAAAAAACTGTTCGGGACACTTCTAGCGCCTAGGCACCAGTCTGTGACGTCTAAGCCACTTGCTCACGTAGTCAGGTAAAACAACTTGCGCTTAGACGCCAGGATGTGCAGCCAAGGTGTCATCTTCTCAAGAATTTTGGCAAAAGCTGACACCTAAGAGCCCATATATGGCGCTATGACGCCAATTCAATGTTTCCTTCATTGTTCCATTAGCCTCCTTTTTGCTCCGTTTTCACTCCAATTAGTTCCAATTCTCCTACCTTTAATACATGCAATAAAAAAAATGAAAATAACTTTCTTTAAAGTACAATATCATCAAAAATAAATATTAAATATAAAAGAAGAATTAACATGCTACAGGACATATCATAATCTCTCAAACTTAAACATTACTTATCCGTAAGTAATACTACAATTTTAAAAACTTAATTACTGATTTAAAATAATATTTTTCTTCAAAATTTTCTACAATTTTACTTTAAGAATGTCACTGTGTAATCTAGGGGAAATTTTAGAAAATAGGGCTAGGACTAAGGTATAAGAATATCTTATATTCAACTTAAGAATTCTTATTTTCTATTTACTTCAATCAAATTGTAATTTGTAAGACTTAGGATTCCTGGAAAATATAAAAGACAATTTTTAATGCACTCTATTAGTAAAGATTAAATATACAATTATGAAATAAAATCAAACTTAAGATTATATTTAAGTTTTCTCATTTAAGAAAGTTCAAGTGAAATCAATTTTTTATCAAACATCTCTTCAAGCTTCTCCTCATTTTTTATTTATTTTACTTTTCTTTTTCTTTTCCTTTTAAGATCATTTTTAATCTGTTCTTTCTTTATATGTGTGTGTTTGTGTGTGTGTGTGTGTGGATTGATGTTTTTTGATCAACCTTTAATGGTTTTGAATTTCACTTCTTTCTCTTAAAGTAAAAAACTCATCACTTTCTTTCACTTGAATTTAGTTGGTATTAGTTTGAAAATAAAATTTTATAGAGACTCAATTCTTATTAGTTATAGATATAGGAATCTTAGCTTTTCAAAAATGCAATTTACTTTTAGCAATAGTAAAATCATTTTTCTATCATTTCCTACATAATAAAACAGTTCTATTTTTTTCCAAAATCTCAACTAAATTCTTTATATCATCCCTAAAATCAAATTCATAGTACCCTGAAGGTTAATGCCACATACCACAAATAACTTTAAAGTGATATCAATTTAAGTTGTAGCTTACTGAGGACAAATAAAGTTTAAGCTTTTAAAAAATTTTCTTTACCTCCAAACTTATTTTTAAGCATGATAGAACTAAGTGCAAGAATTAAAAAAAAAAAAAAAAAAAAAAAANNNNAATAAAAAAAAAAAAAAAAAAAAAAACTACGTACTTTTACCACAAAAGTATAGGCATAAGTAGAAAAATCGAACATAAAAAATAAGTAAGTCATGTGGAATTGTTAAATAAAGACAAAAGCTAATCAGTTCATCTAAGCAAGAGCAATAAAAGAGATAGTCCAATACATACATCCAACATTAAAAAAAATACATCCAGCAGTGACTAGGAAAACATAAATATACATGTGCACTACAATCAAGATAAAAAGAAACTCTACTCATCTCCAATATCATCATCATCCTTATCCATCAACTTGCGTCATTCAAACATCTGATAGTGTGGATAGGAAGGAAACTCCATTGTATTATTTCCTCGAATCAAATTATGTTGTCTAAGAGTTTCCAACAGAGAAGCATGAAAACTAGCTTCATAATCGCTTCACCGTTTGTTCTTTATGTCCAAGTGTTCCAAAAAATCTGCATTTTCATATACTTGGTCCTACATAATGCAGATATCATCTTCTAAATTATTCAAACAATCACAAATGGAGTCCAAGCTAGTAGGAGGTTGAGCTGAAGCACAATACGTGGATGATTTGGATGTGGAAGGAGCTTCAGAAGTGCTAGCTCCATGACCAAATACGACATGCTTCACATATAAATCAACATTAGCCTTGCTAATATGCTTCATTGGATGTAGAAACTCCTCCCAAATCTCAAATCCAACATCAGACTGTTGAGAGAGAAACTAAGAGATGGGTATCCTAATCCTAAAGTAGAAATTCCTGTAACCACATAAGGATAAATGTATAGATCAGAGAGCCATTATCAATTGTCATCATTGTTTGAATACAAAAAATCAACACTGCTCTCTGTAGTCACTTCACTGAGGTTAGTTGAAGGAAGAAGCCTGACTGATATAAAATACTGTCACGCCTTGGACGGAGCATTAAGCTTAGATGAAGAAAAATTTACCTTGTAATCGTTTCTGATTTTCCATGCTCCTCTTCCGTCAGTCAAGAACATAAGAATCTCATCCAGCTGTGAATCAGTGGGATTAAATCCAAAGTAAAAGCAATCAGGTATGTCTCCCAAATGATAAAGTGCATTGATGCATGAGGGAGTGAAGTTCGCTCTCTTCTCGCTAACAAAAACTGAATCATTTGAAGCCTCAAGAAGATTAACATAAGATTCTCAAATGATAGAGATAACTGCTATGACAGTAGTGTAGCAGAAATTTTTCAAGTGACGAGTTACAATTATATGTTCAACAGCTCCACCAAGGCTAATAAAACTTCGCTTTGCAATTAGTTTTTTAGACACAAGAAATTCATTGTATCGCTTCTTGTGCTTTGTCACTGACAAATTTATTTCTATCGAATATTCCTTTTCCCTTACCCCCTTTAGTCTTAGGTTTCATTGCAATTAGACAAAATCAAATAAAGGAGGAAATAAGTCCAAATAAAGGTTGTATACGACTCTAAATGCAAATTTAGTGTTAAATAAACTCCAAAATTTTTACTTCTTCTCCATTGTTTTCCAAAAATATCTGAAATCTCCACAATGCAGAAGAAATCCCATGGCTAAAAAAGAAAATCACAAGGTTTAAGAATGAGTTTTACCTGGAGAAGATGAGATCTACACATTTTAAGCCCTAAAATGCAAGCAAAATGCCAAGGGGAATGAACACTAGGAGGCCTATTCAAAGCTTAGAGATGGGTTGGGGAAGAAGAAGGAGTCGCGTGCGAAAATAAAATGACCTAGGCTGGTCATTTTTGCGATTTAATTGAGCAGTGGCATTATCACATTGCCGACGCGGTTCTGCGCCTAAGCGCTTAGTTATACGGTGTCATGGCGCTGCATTTGGCGCCTAGGCCTCGGTGTTATTATTATTTATTTATTTTTTAATCTTAATAAATCACCACTTTGTCTTGGTGTGTAGATCTTAATTTGCACGCCTAAATGGTCGGTCAATCGGGCTAGAGGGATCGATCAAACCAAAGTGGTCGGTTAATCAGACCTCCGTGGCTGATTGAACATACACAATTATATAATAGAAGTGACATGTGCAAAGTGTCATGTAAGACACAAGAAAATTCAACCACATGCATTTGATAACAAATTAAATTCATTCTAACATCCTCACATAGGATATAGGGTTTGATGAAGTCATAGTTACCCTCCGTTACACAATGTAATGGAGCTTACCTCTACTTATTCAGATAAAATATGAAGGGACTTTCCTGCGAGAAAGAAAAACTTCACAAAATTGAAGTTTCTCTCGCGAACGCATCCTTCATGACCTAGGGAACGAGAAACAAGGGGTTTTCTAGTTCTCTAGATTGGCACGACTACAAACCGTCGGGTTTCTAGTATCACAGAAGCTTGGGTTTTTGTACTTGAGCTTAGAGGAAATGCTCAACATTCGTAGGAAATTTTCAATAAATCACTCATAACATAAGGGTCTTTTCTCTAGCACACAACCTAGGTACTTAAATCTCTAACATACAGACCTAAGGGGACTCTAGGAATGAAAAATGCAAGAGTTGTAGAAAATTTTACCTTCTTAATGTTTGAAGATGTCTTCTATTTGCTTGTTCCTTGCTCCTACCATGTTTGGATTGAGCTATCCTCTTCCAAAGGAGATTTGATGCCTTATTCCTCTTCCACACATAATGAAGCTCTCCTTTTCCAAAGTAGATGAAGCTTTTCCTTAAAGATGATTTTTCAAGACTTCCCCCACACTCTTCCCTAAAGATTGATGAAGAAAGGAGAAGAAAATCTGGGAGAAAAGGGGAAGAAAATGAAGTTGAAGAAGACGCTCCTCTCAAGCTCTCCACCACTCCAAAAACTCTTTCCTTCAGCTCCCCCGAAGTAAATGAAACTTCTCCCTTAATTAAAATAGGTGGTTGGATGCAAGTTGAATGAAGGGAAATCCCTTTCCATGGATCCTAGCTCTTTGACCCAAGCTTAAGCCCAAATGGCCTCTTTATGAGGCTTATGATTGGTCCACAATTATGAAAGGAGGCTTAATACTTTCATTAGATTTTTTCCCCCTTCCGTAGCCTAGTTTTGGCATTTAGTGGGTCGATTCAGTCAAAAAACCAAAAAAAAATGGGACCTGACAGCTTTGTGACACCTAGGCGCCGGGGCCTGGCACCTACCTCTGTCCTCTCAGGTTTCGGGATCATTTTTAGGCTGTTTCGAATTTCTAGGTGCTAGAAACTGGCGTTGGGGTGTTGGAACTAGCGCCAGATTTTCAGGCTTTTTGTTCTGGATTCCAAGGCTAACTTGGGCGCCTAGGAGTTAGGACCTAGCACTGGGGCGCTAGGGTTAAGTGTTGGGGGCCATGGTCCAGCGTAGAGGCGCCTATATATCCCAATGAGCCCCAATTTGAGCAAAAAAAAAATTCTATGAAGAGTTATTTCCATCCATAAGCTATGGGAGATCATATATGACTAAAATATGGTCACATAACTCTAAAAATGAGAGCTTTGAAGGTCAGAACCCCAATTTTCCAGAAATGTGCATGGGATGATTTTAAGACTTTCTCTTGGCCACAGAAGGATCCAAATTGATGGGGAATGATCTCTAACCATCAAATTGATTAATAGATATGTGGTGTATCGATAATGATGCCACTCAACGATGAGCTTCCCCGGGTAGGTCTAAGTCAACATCAATCTGGGTTTATTGCCTTAACACGTACTAAGAGGTCTGAATGGATGGTTTGGGCTACAAGATACTATGAACATATTCTTGTACAATTCAAGTGGACATCCTACATATACGACATCAAAAGTGATGCCAACATACACTTACAATAAACTTGTCTCCTTCACAAAAGCAACAACTCTCCCTCTCATACAAAACTCTGAAGACAAAACATGGTGGAAAATCACCCTTAAAGGTTTCAACCTAAAGAGGAAAGAATACCTCAAGGGAAGCACTCAAAATCTCTCATAATTTTTTTCTCCAGCCATCCTTGAACTATCTCTCTTTCTCCAAGTAAGCGCTAAGAATTTTTCTTAAGAAATTTTCATTCTAAAAATGATTTCCCGCTCGTAGGCGTATTCACACTGAAATCTGATATGGTTGCACCACAGGACTAAAAGTATGGTGTGGTCACATTTGATTCTGGCATGGTCATGCTGCTGCTCTCGATTAAATGGTGTGTTCACGCTTTTTTCAGGCGTAGTCACACTGATTTAGACCGTTTTTGTTGATTTACTTGTTTCAAAATGTTTGAATCACACACCTGCAACTTGTACAACATCAACAAAAAGCTTTTCTCAAGTGTAAATCTTAGGTAAGTCAGTAAAAAATAATAAGTAAAATGCAGTGCAAAATGCAGGTTAAATCACGTAAAATTGATGCATAGTAGTTTCTACAATTACATTCATCAACATCTTTCACGTAGTGATATTGATTTCAATGATGCAGATGAAAATCAATCACGTGTCTGTAGATGAAAATCAATCACATGTATGTCCTAAAGCATATGAAGATTGCTTAGGGCAGTCAATATAAGCTAATTGTTATTTAACTGGGTCTTGTACATGATGTGGAAAGTGCATGGGATGGGAGATGAATGAGTTGTGAGAATAAATTTCAAATGTAATAGTTAATCAGTGAAAGGATGTATGTTAGTTTTTTTATTGTATTTAATGTGTTGTAAACTCTTAATGTTTATTGTAATGACTTTTTATGCAATGATATTAAAGTGGAATCTCTTTTTGTTGCAGTGTTTTTTTTTT
>JXCR01119555.1:28200-63590 GCA_002079205.1 Phalaenopsis hybrid cultivar | reverse complement strand
AAATATTTAAAGGATTTTGGAGTTTCTTCGCTTATTAAACTCTTTAATATTATTTTAAAAACTAAAAAGATGTCAGTCGAGTGAAGAAAGAGTATTTTGGTCCCTAATTTTAAGAATAAAGGGGATGCACTAAACTGTGTAAATTTTATAGTAATTAAGTTAATGTGTAAGACATTAAAATTATGGTAATTGAACATAGGTTGAGATGTGATACAAAGATTTCTCATAATCAGTTTGGATTTATGCCAAGCAAGTCTACTATGGAAGTTGTATATTTATCAGAAGGTTTGATGGAGAAGTACAAAGAGAGTAAGGAGAATCTACAGATGATTTTTATTGATTTAGCAAAAGCTTACGATAAGGTTCCAAGAGAAGTACTTTGAAGAGTTCTAGAAAAGAAAGGTGTTGATATAACTTATATTCAAGTCATTAAGGGTATGTATACTAGAGTTGTTACTTGTGTTCAAACAAAAGGTTTATAGTAATTAAGTTAATGTGTAATACATTAAAATTATGGAAGAGAATAATTGAACATAGGTTAAGACGTGATACGAAGATTTCTCATAATCAGTTTGGATTTATGACATGTAAGTCTACTATGGAAGCTGTACATTTATCGAAAGGCTTGATAAAGAAGTACGGAGAGAGTAAGGAGTATCTACATATGATTTTTATTGATTTAGCAAAAACATATGATAAGATTCCAATAGAAGTTCTTTGAAGAATTCTAGAAAAAAAATGTGTTGATATGACTTATATTCAAGTCATTAAAGATATGTATACTATAGTTGTTACTTGTGTTCGAACAAAAGGAGGATTGATCATGTATTTTCCTATTCAGTTGGATTACATTAAGTCAACTTTAAGCGCATATCTTTTCGCTTTAGTTATGGATGCTCATACTAGACATTCATAGATGGATGAACATGGGTATATGTTTTTTTCATTGATATCCTTATTGTGGCTACAACTTGAGAAAGACTTTAGGAAAAATTTAAATTATGGAGTTCTACATTAGAGTCTAAAGGTCTTCGTTTTTTGTGGATCTAAGAATGTATACATGAAATTTAATTTTAGTAGTAGTATATCTAGTGGTAAAGTTATAACTATGGGTGATCAAATCAAAAAGGAAAATGAACGTTTTAGATATCTCAATTCTAATTTTCAAAGTGATGGTGATATAGATGGGGAAGTTATTAATAGAATTCAAATTGGTTGGTTGAGGTGGAGGAATGCATCGGGTCTATGTGTGATAGAAAACTACATCTTAGACATGAAGGAAACTTTATAAGATGGTGGTGAGATCTGCAATGCTTTATGGCATAAAATGTTGGCCTTTAAAAGAGAAGCATGAGGCTAAGTTAAGTATTGTTGAGATGAAAATACTTAGGTGGATGAGTGACTTGACACTTAAGAGACAGAAAGCTAAACGAATGCATCCGTGAAAGGGTTGGCGTAGCTCCAGTAGTTGGCAAGATTAGATGGTTTGGTCACATTAAACATCGACCATCTGATGATCCGGTTAAGAGAGTGGATGTTTTAGATTTGAATTATGTTAAGAAAGATAGAAATAGACCTAAAAAGACTAGGACATATTGTACAAAAAATGATATTAATTTATTAGAATTAAATGAAAATATGACACTCAATGGGACACAGGGGAGAAAAAAGATTCATGTAGCAGACCCCACTTAGTGGGATAAGGGCATGTTGTTGTTGTCGCTGATCAAATACAAGGATACATTGATTTTTTACTTTTTAAAAAAAAATCTCTAAATGATGGCTTCCACTTACCCATGACATAGCGCATAGTTTTTAATCAACAAATGATGCTCAAATTAGTTGGGCAATGTCCCTTTAGATAGTTAGTTGGATAGAGATTAAGAGGGAAAGAACTCGTATTTTTTAATGCACTCAAGCTCTTCAAAATTTCACAAATTCTTGTTTATTGATTTCTAAACCTTCCTAAAGATTGATTACTTTAAACATAAAATGTTTGAGTGACATCATCATCCAATTCCTCGGGCAACTTGTGCCTGAATGAGGGGAATGAAGAGGAAATGGTGCATGGAGTTATCTCCTTTGATTCCCAAAGGTATGGCAGCCTAAACCGCCCACCCACTAGCAAACGATAGCTCCAATGAGCTTAAACTTAACAAAAAGACCCTAACTAGCCCAAATATTATAGACTCAAACACCTTGTATTCTTCCTTGTGCTCGCTTGGCACCCAAATTATATAGAATTAGCAATGTAAAGCAAGTATTCTCCTTCCTCATGCAACTTGTGCCCAAATGAGGGAAATGAAGAAAGAGGCAATGAGGCATGGAATCATCACCCTCTAACAATCTAAGNCCACAAACTATTGAAACACCGGTTGACACAATGCCACCTCCACCTCCCACTATCGGAGACAATACTCTCTCTTTTCTTCCGACTGATATATTGGCAGATGGTTTACTTGAGTCTGATAAACAGGATAGTATTGAAGCTCCACACCCCCAGGATGCTTCAGGTGTTGAAGAGACGTGCTTACCATCTCTCCAGAATCAGAATGTTGTTACTGCTAGTCAGGAGCTAGGGGTCCATTCTCTCCTACATGCCCAACAATCTGTTGAGCACACCAATCAGATGAGACAGTCCTCGGATGAGGAATGACAGGTTTACACATCTAGAAAGAAAAAGATGAATGGAGGCACACCCCAGCTTGGGAACTTAATGGATGATATCCTAGTAATTTCAGGTAATGGAACGACACTCAGTAATTTGTTAGCTGTCTCTGGTCNTTCTCTCCTACATGCCCAACAATCCGTTGACCACACCGATCAGATGAGCCAGTCATCGGATGAGGAATGGCAAGTTTACACATCTAAAAAGAAAAAGAAGAATGGAGGCACACCCCAGCTTGGGAACTTAATGGATGATACCCTAGTAACTTCGGGTAATGGAACAACACTCAACAATTTGTTAGCTGTCTCTGGTCCTAGAACCAGATGCAGAGGCAAGACCAAGTTGGCTCGTGCCTAGCAGCTTATCTCCTGCAAGCTTTTTTTTTTGTTTTATCTTTGTTTCATCCTTTTAGGATGCTAGTGTCTGATGTATCGTATGGGTAGGACACCTTTTTTTTGGGTCCTCTCATTCAATCTCTATGTATCTTTTCAATTTCAATAAAATTAGTCATTGGGCGTTTAATAATAATAATAATATATATATATATATATATATATATATATATATATATATAATTAAAAGGGAAATAAGGATACATATAAATTGTGTGGAATGGCCCAAGCATGACACCCTTCCCCCATGATAACCATCACGTACAAAAGATTCCAAAAAAAGAAAAAATATAAAAAATTATGAGACCTAAAGAAAAAAAATAAAACATGTCAGAAAACGTAGTATCAAGTAGCTAGAGAGCGACCCAATTTTCCTTTGCCTCTACCTCCAGTTCTAGGAAAAGAGTCAGCTAATAAATTGGTAAGATGAGTGTCATTGCCAGCAGTGACCAAAGTATCATCCAATAAGTTTCCAAGCTCGAGTCGGCCTCTAGTCTTCTTCTTTCTCCTGGAATAAACCTGTCATACTTCATCCGAAGATTGGCTCGCCTAATCAGTGGATTGGTCAAAAGTGTGTCGAACATGTGTAGGATGTTGAACATTAGAAGTAACCGCTTGTTCTATCAGCTGATCTTTAATTGAATCAAAGAAACACTCTCGTGTGTCTTGGCATGTAAGTGAGTCTTTTTAAATGACAGTGAGTAGTATCAGCACTTTGGGATCTGTACCTGTAGTATAATGTTCTTCATCAGGAACAACGATATTGGGTACAGGATCGGTTAGCACCTTCTCAGCAGGGATGATAGGTGGATGATCTTTAGTGATATCCAAAATCTGTCCTGTGGTTACTTTCTCTCTTAGATGAAACAGATATGTCCAAAGTAGTGGGATTAGATCCATCCTTATTCAATTGATCTTTAAATTTCAAATTAGGATGAAACTTATGACATTTATCAAGTGTATGCCCAAACATCTTACAATGAGAATAGTAAGGTGATCTATGCTCCATGACGATTTGTTGCCAATATCCATTATGAGTTGTGCCCAACCAGACTTCAGTAACATCAGGTAAAGTAATATCTCTTTCCACAAGTATTATGTCCACAGAAGATCTGGTTAGGTTGAAAGTCAGTAGATCTAGCTTCGTAGGGTTCCCAAGTATGACCCCAATAGAGTAAATAACCTGATGATTAAAATAGTGCAGCTTGAGACTTGATATACTAAATCATACTGGTATAGTAAGAGGTTAATGATTAGGGTCAAAATCAGGAGACCACTTAGCTTCATTGATTTACCAGCAATGCTGAGATATTTTTTGGAGAAAATATGAGTATAGTCTTCAGCCACGGTTAATTGAATCAATACATGTCCCCCATCTATGAGCCCCACTTTTCACTTTTCTGCTAATTTGAGATTATCAAAATTTTTTCTGATAACTTTCATAGGTGGGTGCCCCTACTGAAATTTTTCGAAAAGAACAAACTTGAATTTATCAGTCAATGTTGAAATTTCTAACTCCGAGAAAAAGTGTTGTTTTCTCATTTTTCCTGCTTGCACTCTTAATAAATGGGCAGTCACTTATACCATCACGATATTCATTATAACTTGAGGGGAAGACAACCGACGTCTTCACCTGAGGATTACCTACCACGTGGGCAAATGTGACTTTGTCAGGTTCAACTGAAGAAGAAGAAAGCTCCATCACGGCTTAGAAGCCCTGCCAAGTCGATCAAAGGGCTAAGACGGTCAGGAACCAAAGATACTAAAACTCAGTGCAGTCGAGCTGAGTCGAGAAGGAAGACGAAGGAGGAAGCGAACACGTGACCCCTTCCCGTCTTTTGTAAGGAAGACGGAGGAGGAAGACGTGATGCGATCTGTCGGCTTCAAACAGAGACGACGAGATGCGATCTGTCAACTTCGAACAGAGACGACCAGACGAAATTTAAAGAATGGTCGATTTTATTTTATTTCGATTGTAACAAATATGCTCAATTTTATTTTTAAGCACTTGGATTTTATTATTCAGTTGTTGTTAAACTTTTTATTAATGACTTTAAGTTAAATTTGACAAGCTTAGTTTTTGAGATTAACCTTTTGAGAGCAAATATAGGTATATTTGTAATTTTAGAAAATTACAAATAAGCCTTTAATCACAATAATTATACCAATTTTATCAAGTCTTTGTTGTTTTGTGGATTAGAGATTATTTGAATTCAAATCTTTCAAGTTTTAATTCTTCAAACACTCAAATTAAGAGTTTAAAATTTGAGAAGAGCACATTTGTATTTTTAGGAAATTATAAATATGATCTTTCTCACTTTTTCAATTATCAATTTTCATATATTTTGATTATGTTGAGTTATTTTAATCAGTTACAAATACATTTCTCAATTTTAAAATTTCAAAATGGCCAATTTAGCCTTAAAGGTAAATTTATACTTTTTTTAATTTTATTTTATTTAGTTAAAACTTGGATGATTTAACTTAGTAATTTTAACAAATTCTTCTGAAAAGTTTTATATGGTAAAATAGTTATTTGTCTTATGATTTGCAATTATTAGAACTTTTAGAAAGTTGGAAGAAGTAATTTTTTCATTTTTTATGCAATTACAATTTTACCTTTACATGTAATTTTGCCTTCAAAATTAAAGTTCACTTTAATCATTTCATTCTATTTTTTTAATAAGTCGCATCATTAAAATTTCAAGGTAAAATTTTTTATTTTAATTAAAATTTGGAGACAAAGTTCAAAATTTAAATTTTCAATTTATAAATATACCCTTACATTCGCTTAAGTGGTTTAATGAATTTCAGAGAACACCATTTTATTACATAAGCCCTCTATTTTTATGTCCTCTTTAAATTCGAAGTGATTTCATTTTTTTTTTATTTTATTTTATTTTTTATATATATTTTTTTAAATTTAATTGCTAATTTTAAGGAAAGTTATAATTTCTTAATTAAATGTTAGTCTCTGACCTTAGGAAAATCATAGGAGGCTCCCATGAACTGAGTGTTTAATTAGTTCAATTTTCATTTAATTTTAATTTTTAATAATTTTTAATTATTTAATGGTTTCAATTGATTCCAAAGTTAATTATAAGTTACTTTACCATGATTTTATTTTTAATTAATTCTTTTTGTTTTATTGAATTTAGACGAATTTATTTCATATTTTTATGATTTTTATTTAATTAACTATGCATTTTTTAAATTACTCTTAATTTTTTCATATTATTTAATTAAGAAATTCCAGATTTTCTCACTTAAACTCCACAGTTTGCAAGCCAATGATTAGCTCTACCACGCTATCGCTGATTTGTTGCGCTGATCGATTCTGCGGTCTCCCGTATGATCTAACGCCTGTTGTCCATTTTAATTATAAGGAAATAGACGACATACGTTTATCAGCCCCACAGTAATGAAGAATGCAAGCCATCCAAGAAAAATGGCTTGATCCGAGAGATCTAATGGCCAATTTAGAGATCCAATCCGTCAGAGAGGATCTCTAGCGTCCTAGGGTGAAGATCCTACAGCTAGATTCTCATAAATTTACAGTTTCTTTCAAAAATGACCAAAGTCGAGAGCTCCAGCTAATCTATACCTTGGTCCAAGAGGTGATGCCTCAACTGGAATGGATCTAGAGAATCATCTTAACCTCACGAAGCTCCCTCTTGAGTTAATTTAAGTTGTCCTTGGGTCCTTATATGTGCTTGACCAAAAGGTCCCTCAGTTTGGTCTTCGGATAGGTTAGGGGCTCGAGACAGAGGAAAAATGGTTGGGGAAGTGATTTTAGAGCTCGGTGAGGCTTTTGGAGAAATCAATTTCAAGTTTCGGTGAGTGTGGTGAGGGATCCGGATTGGGCATGTTTTGGCTTGAAGAGACCAGTGAGGATCAACGGTGGAAGGGCTTGGGAAATGGTGGGGAATTGGCTAAGTGCTTTGAGAGGATTTTGGTAGGGCTTTGGCAAGGAAGCATAGGGTATTTCCTCTTGCTTGAGAGATCTCGTGTTAGGGCTTTAATGGCCATAAGAAGGCTTGGATGAGCCTTGTCTGGCTCTTAGGGAGAGATCAGAGGGTTGGGATAAGCTTTGGTTAAGCTTTGGTTTAATTTCTTTTGGATTTAAGTTTGCTTGGTTATGATGGCTTAGCTTGGGTTTAGGCTTAGTTTCATTGGATTTAAGGTGGGTTCGGTAGACTTTGGTGTGGATTTGATGTGCATGGATGATGTTTGTTAGTCATGACCAAATATGGGCATGGTCATGCGTTTGAGGCTTAGCTTGGTTTTGAATTTGACTTATCACGAGGTTGCTTGGTGGCTTAGATTTGACTTGTCTTGGCTTGCATTTCGCTTGGCATGACAGTTTGGCTTTGTGGTTTGGATTTGACTTGTCTTGGCTTGCAATTGGCTTGTTGACTGGCATGATGTGGATTTTGATTTAGGTGGATTAGTGGCTTGGTGGGTTGGTGGCTTGGTGGCTTGGCGGCTTGGCATGATGTGGATTTTGATTTAAGTGGCTTAGTGGCTTGGTGACTCTTGGCTTGGGTTTAAGCTTGTGCTTAGTTTGGTGGTAGGATGAGGTAGCTCATGAAGCAAGCTTGGTTAGGTGGATTTGGAATTTGTGAAAATTAAATATTTAAAGGTTTGTTATTTTATCATATTTTTAATCTAAATTTTGAAATTATTAATTTAATTTTGAGTTTGTCATTTTTGAATTTTAGTAAACATTTTGGTGACTTTGGTTCGATTTAGTTTTGACTTTGGTTAATTTATTTCTCATGATTTTAGTGACTTTTAAAATTTTAATTTAATTTAATTTTGATTGTTTTAATTTTGTTGAATTCGTTTATGTTTGATTTTACTTTTGATTGATATTTGAATTTTATGATTCTAGTAAATTTGATAATATTTGATTTTAACTTTGAACTTGATTTTAGGGTGACATGATCATTTTTTTAAATTTAATTTTCCTTTGATTTTTCTTGGTGATTTTAAATTTAACGAATTTGATTTTGATTTGGTTTTACTTTGGTTTCAATTTGATAATTTTAGTGCGATTGATTTAATTTCAACTTTAGTTAATTTGGCCTTTAGGGAATTCAGACCTTTAGCTTTGATTTCAATTTGATAGTTTTGTATTTCATATTTTGGAATTTTAATTTTCTGATCTTATTTTGGTAAATTTAACTTTTATAATTCTGGTAAATTCAATTTTCTTAACTTTAATTTTACTTTGGTGAAATTATTTCGATTTTAATTTCACTTTTGGCATGTTAATGAGTTTTGATTATAATTATAATTTTAATTTTGGGTTAATTTGATAATTTTATTTGAACATTTTCTTCATTTCAATTTTGGTTGATGTGGTAATTTTTGGTGAATTTTGATTTTACTTGAAATTAATTTTTTTTTATGATTTTTAGTTTGATCTTTAAGATTCCATTAAATTTGATTTTGTTCATTTTCAATTTTATTTGAATTTTGAACTTCAAGTGGTGATTTTCATTTTACCTTCTCTTTTATAAAAAGGTAAAGCTTATTTTGGTTTAATTAAAGCCGAAATTCTTATCATCACAAACTCTTCTCTTAAACTCTCTATGGGCTACTAATATTTTTCCTAGTTCTCTAGCCTTTTACATTTAAGCAAAATTTTATAAAAAAATTTCTTATCTTTTATCTCTCCTGCATATTATTATTCCATCACGAATATTTTTATTTAAGAAAAAAATTCCTTTTGATTCTCCAAGTACATCTTTTATGACTTGTTTAATAGGGCTTGTTACTTTATCTCAAATATAATTAACTTCTTCATGAACGTTCCAAATCACAAAATCATGAAAATTACTCATAAAAATAATTTTATTTGTCTTTAAGAAGCCCTCATCCAATGCTACGACAATATATAATTATATTTTTTTGTCATTGAACTTCTCATCTTAAAATTCAGAACTAATAATCGTTGTTGAGTACTTAAATTTTTACTTGGAATGATAATATAATTTTCACATTCTCGGTGATCTGTTTTCCTTGTATGAAAATAAACAATTTGTGTTTTATTAGATCTACTTCTATAAGTAATAATATGTTCATATATTTTCTTAAATAAAATATTAGCACTAACAAAATCTTAAGTTAAAGTAAAATCTATTATGGTTCTACATTCTTCATTAAAAATTCCAAAATAGTATCCACCAAGAATATTTCTAAAATATTCTACCACCCTACAAACATATCAATTTAAATCTCAACCTTTGGATCTTCGACTTTTCGGCAAATGGAGTTGGCAATTTTGTAAAAAATATGGTCAAACTATATTCCCCACTAGAAGGTTGAGCATTTTCTTCTCATCATCAATACTAACCCCAGCTCTAATGAATCCATCCTCAAGAGTGTGCATGTCACTTTGGGTAGAAGCCAAATAAATTTTAAGCTTGATAATCCCGACTTCTAGAATTTTCATTTGATTGAATGGAACAAGGTCAAAGGAATCATGGGATTCGAGAAGCACGGAATCATGGATCATTAGAGGTGCCAAATAGTAGGAAATTAGAGGTGCAAAATCTAGGGTTGTTAAAGGTATAGAACCACAAGTCTCAAGACTATTGTCTTCTTAGGTAGGAACTGCAAGGAACTTGCCTTCAATGCACACACTCATACTAGTGGTTGGAACAACATCTCTTGTGGTTTTCGTAACAAGTTCGTCATTACGACATTTTAGGCCTTCTTGTTAAAGTCCTGCCTTCCTTGAAAATTTAGGAAGAGGAAACTCTTTACTCATAAATTGGTTAAGAGTGACTTCAACAAGGTATCACCAAAGACCCTTTATCTAGAAGCAATATTTAGAAGCTAAGCCTACAAAAGCTGCGGCCTTTGACTAAATTAGTGATAACCTAAAGGCTCACTCATGATCTGATAAACCACATGCTTGTTAGGAATGGTCAATAAATAACTCTCTATGTTAACTTATAAAAGATTGATCAATGTTACCTCCGGGAATGACTTGTGGTTACTTGACTCTTTGCATTATGAGATCCGAGATAATCGCATGACCCTCGTGATGAGAATAGAATTTTTTTTCTTATATAACAAATCAAAGCTAAAATTTTCTTTGTGATTAGTATATGGGATGGAATTACCAGAATTTGAGCTGCCATGTGTACCACCGAATAAATTGCTTGGCTTGCCATGAGAATACTTGACATAAAGGAATTGGCTAATGTTTTGCGGGAGTCTAATGATCGCCGCACAAGTCATAGCCTTTCATGCTTTTCATTAATCTTTTCTTCTTCTTATCTACATACTACTTCAATCTCTACTCTTCTTCCCCTTATTGATCCTACATGTGCATGCAAAGAATAATCCAATGCAACTTGAGATATAAAATTTCCGCCATTTTCTTTACAAGTGACTTCGCCATTTGGGAACATGGGAATTGTCAAGCTAAGATAAAAAACAGGGTCAAGAGAGTAGATCAAGTCTTAAATATGACGCACTAGGCAATATTTATATACCATTATAATTGTTGACATGCACAAAAATCTAATCAAAGCATTATGTAGAGCATTGTTCCCAGTGTAGAAATTAAACAAGATCATAGTATCTATTATTTCTCCTTTATAATTAAGTTGAGATAATAATGTTAATTCTCTAATTCTTACTATAAGTTGCTCTTTAAATTTACAAGAAAATATAGAAACTAAATGCATATTTGATGGAATCAATGAACAATGTAAGCTCGCTAGGAGCCATGGAGGACTCACAATGATCACTCTCCCTTGCCTTGTTTGGGCCTAAAGATCACTGGCCTAACCACTCATTAGGTCAATAGGAACTATTTTCCCCCACAAACTCAAAAACAAAAGATTTCATCAACAAATCAACAACTCCTAACCACTCCGCTGGGAAGTTATTCCAGCCATTGTGTTCACAAGTTTGTAACTACCCTCTCAACCATTTCAATTATTTTTATTTAAGTGATTAGGGGGTAGCATTGCACTAGCTCCCAAAATCCAATAAATAAAAGATTAATAACCCAATTTTTAGAGAATGATCTTTCATAGTTTTTTGTGCTAGCAATAGAAATACCATTGCCTCTCTCTCTAAGAACTTTCCTTCCTTTTATTTCTCTACCCATTTCTTTTTTCCTTATTCTGGTATCTTTTTGTTTTCCACTCTGAGACCTTGAAAGCCTTTTTAATAGGGTCATAGCATATCCACAAACAAATCAATATCCAATATATAACGAGGTACAAAAATTTTGAAAAAGCATATACATCATAATATTTTACTTGGAAGTCATTTTTATATAACCACTTCTAAACAGATAAAAAAACTATCTAATTAGAACCTCACAACAATTTCTTATCAATAACACATTCATTCACAACCTAGAAAACAAACATTTGATAACCAAGATAGCTATTCAATCTAATAATAAAGTACTTTAGATGGACAGCACAAAAGAACTTCATTTCAGAATTTGTTAGAAACTAAAGTGGTATTAATTCCGAAATGGAATAAGTTTCATGAAATTTTATGAATGTTCAGAGGATGCGAAAGGCATGTTCCGTCATATTTTTTTTCCTGCATTTAATTCTTTGTTTTTAAAAGTAATTACTTATGTTAGAAAACATGTTTGAACAGCTGTTTCTGTCTTCTGTTCTATGAAAAAAACTGACGTGGTTTCTAAAATTTTTAAAACACCATTTGGAGTGTTCCAACTTGTTTTGAAAATACTTCTTATAAAAAAAAGAAACAAATACACGCTCAAACATATTAGTATTTTTAGCTACTAAAAAAAACAAATCAAACATTTCCCACCCGCAGTGGCATTTTTTCTTAAGCCAATATCCTTAAGTTTTGCATATTATCGTTCAGTAGGTTATTTTTAAATCACGACGCTTTTGCAAAGCTTTTATTTCAAATATCTAGTTAAAATTAATATGGTGAAATGAAAACAGTCTGCTGTTCAAAATAGTAATATAACTTAAAAGGAAATTGCTTTTTGTAACATGACAAACTTTTCTAGATGTCAAGATTTTATGCTAACAAATTCACCAATCAAGTGATTTCAGACACAAAACACAAGGAAAACTATGAAATTAGTGCATGAAAAGTAAAATGAAAGTTAGGGAAAATACTTGAATTGATTAATTGCATCAGAAACTGCTGAACCACCAAGCACCATGTATTTATCAGGAATGGATAACCGAGTGTTTAATCCAGACACTAGAACAATGTCCAGTAAGTTAACAGCACCCAGACCAATATGCGCCAGCCTGCACGATTAAAAAAAATAAAATTAGCTGAAAAAAATGTTTCTGAGAAAATATAATAAATGTTTCTAAAGCAATGAGAGATATTTCTTCAAAAAGTTTGGCCAGACTAGGCATACAAGAGTACCACAACCAAAATCACTATAAATAAATTTATCAAACATTAAACTAAATATTAGGCTCACAATAGCTATTAAATATACTTTTATCAGTACTAACAGTCAGATGACAAAGAAAAACAATGAGTTTTGAGCCAAGGCAAAAAATTGAGAAGGCTGGGTAATGGAAACATCAAAACTTATATTCATCAGAAATACAAATTGTGTTTGTTTGAGATGAGCAATTGGATGATCTGAGCATTGTTTCTACTTGGTTACAATAGTTATTTCATTTTATGTCTCTTCATTTTATATTTTGGCACAACATTACCAGGATGATGATCTTGTAGAAAACATAATATGTTCTCAAATGTTTAATTTGATTTGATTGAGTTTGTTGTTTGTTTAGTTATTGGCTTTCTTAGATCTGCTCCTGTTGTTCCCTGTAGATGTTTACCCCTTGTTGTCTAGCAATAGTTTACTATTGTCCTGCAACTGTTTACTGTTGCTTCTTAATTTCTTGTTGCATTATTCCTTCTGCCGTTGGTCTAGTGCCTGCCAACAGGGGTCTGATTCAGGTAGCCAAGGCTAGCATGATTGCTGATTCTGGCGAAGGTGACTGACTTGCGATTGTAGCATTGTTGTTACAATTATGCTTTTTTATTGAAATTGCGACTTAAAATTTTATGGATTGTAGTTTATCCTGAGGTTTTTGCTATGCATCTGATTTTAAATTTTGTTTTGATTATGTATATGCATATTGGGGCATTAAAAAACAATTAATTACTACATATTTTTTTTTCCTCCAAACATGCTGTTTGGATGTAGATTCTTTAAATGTGGTGTGTTTGTGTAGATAGACATCTTCTATGAGATATTACAATTTGCATTAATTAAAATAAAAAAATAATAAAACATACAACAAGCTGCTAGTAGCAAACTCACAAAAAACTCTATCCCTCTAAACAAAAGAAAGCAAGGGATTACTATAATGTAAGTTTTTAACAACAAAACTATCTCGTAAGGTGAGCTGAGCATAAAAATGAACAGTCTCATTGTTAAATCTAGTAGTATAAGAAAAAAAAGCACATGAAATCTTCCACAAGCAACGGTTATACAATTTGGATTTCTAATCATGGCATGTTTTATGATCATCATGATTTTCAATTAACCTGGCTTTCTTTAATAATTGGAGATCATTATCGTTAAGACCAGTTTCATATGTATTTTGGTTTAATCCAAAGGGGCGAGTTTTTATCTAGCCTAAGGCTTCGTTGACTCCTTGTGTGCAAGATCTAAAGCGTCTCATCCAAGATTCATGATAGGACATCTTCACTCTAGAATAATGCAATAGAGTTGGAATCAGACTTTATGATCGTGCCAAAATATCAGCTAAAAGTGGGGCATAATATCAATGTCAATTAATAGATCTTCAAAGGGATTTGAGTTTTAACAATTCTGCAAGACTAATCAGTTGAATTACTTTATAAAAATATAAATAAATATAAATCAATTTAAGAAGTAAATTAACAATTGAGAAACAAACTAATTTCATCCACAATAACATGAAGTTATCATAATGATGAACATGTTCATTTGAATATTAACAGTACTTGGACAATAAATTAATCGTGCAAAAAATAATCAAGATTGGCATCATAGGGTACATGATAATAAAACTCATGCTTATCAGGGCATCAACTTTGTAGCATAGAGTTTGGCGTATATAGAAAAGTTAATAACATTCACATTTGAAGGGAAAATGGATCCAAAGGTAAATAATATGGATAATTTCTTTGAACAACAGACAATATTAGGTGCGCCAAATGTGAATCATAAACGAAAAATGTATTGAATAAACATAAGAAAATAAATGGAAAGATTTGGTAGAGATCTTACAACTATTTCGACAGAAAAAAAAAAACATTATTAAAATAAAGATGCTCATCTTTGCAATAACATGATTGATAATAATTGATGAGTTCACCTTATCAAAATAAGGAACAAAGATTCAATATAAGAATAAATTTAAAGAATTATTATTGCACTAGAAAACAATAAAGGATCTTAAAGCAATGTTACCAAGTTCTAAATTTGGAGTGAGGCCTAATATTAAAAGATAAATGACACCGCATTGCATTCCCCTTCTTGAGCATATTTTTCAACTTGCAATAAACTTTTAGCATACGATTTCTTGTACCTTGCAGAGTTACTACTTACACTAGAATATTTCATCAAAATAAGCAAAATCACTCTGTTACAAGCATTGCATCTTAGAAAATATAACACTGCAAATATGTTATTACATTTGGCTCTAAATATCTCTGGTGAAGCCTCATTCAAACGTCATATGATTGGCACAAATTCACAAATTAATATCCTAGAGGAAATTTATACATTGATAAAAGTTAAGAGAAAAACAAGAATAATAAGGCGGATAAAATTTAAGAATTTGAAGATAAAAATTAGCGATTTGAAAATGTTTTGATTGAAAGTTCATTAAATGTTAAAAAACGCGTCATTGCAACACCTAAAGTCATAGCTTCAATTTCTCATACATATTTTAAGCTTGATGATAAACTATATAAACTCAATATTAATAGGAGTAGCATAAATATTATTGTTAAATCTTCCATTGATCACATAAATTCTAAATTAAACCAAGCCCACAACTATTTTTTTAACATTGATTCTTGAATCAACATTACCTAATTTGTCATAATATAGGATTAATCCAACCAAACATACTAAGCTTACAAGTAATTGAATTACTTAAGAAAGAATTTTTTAGGGCGATAATGAATCCTTAAGCAATCCCGCATTGGTCGTGCCTAAGAAAGATGGCAATTGGAGGATGTGGGGATGGAAACATTTCATAAAATCTCCATCAAATATCAAATTTCTATACCTAGATAGAATGATATACTACATATAATGACTAAAGATGTTATACTGTCATAAATGGATTTGAGGTGTGGTTATTACTGAGTAGAAATAAATAGATTGATGACTAGAAAAATACTTTTTTAAACTGAAGATGATATGTATGAATAGATGGCGATACTTTTGGATTGACTAATCAAACAAGCAAATATGTGAAAATCATATATCATATTTCACTTTCCATTTAAAATTTTTCGGTTGCATACTTTGCAATAATTTGATTTAAAGTAATATCAAAAAGTCTCATTTTGGGCATCCTAGAAAACTCTTCAAAAATTATAAACTAGTGAGTTAAATATGAATATGAAAAAGTGTGAGTTCGTTATATTATTTATAATATTATCATATTTATTTTTTCAAGTGCTCGATTATATATTGACCTTAAAAAAGTTAAGCAATAAATAATTGGACAACACCAACTAATTTGTAGGAGATTCAAGTTTTCATGATCAAACTATTTTTTATAGAAGATTCATTAAAGGATTTACTAATATAAGGGATATTTTGAATGAATAAAATATGATGACTTTGATTTTAAAAATACTAAAAATGAGAAAAGTGTCAAAATAGTACCCTGATTTTTTGTCAGGGGCCATTTTAATCCTAGAGTATAAAAAAGTGTCAATTTATTCCCAGACTATTTTAATGGGGGCTAAAATAGTCCTCCCTAGGGACTATTTCGACCCATATTAAAAGAGATTTGGGAATAATTTGAGACTTCTATAAACATTTGGGCTAACATGACCACCCATGTAAACAAGCAGGAGACTATTTTGGTACTTTATTAATGATAAACTTACAAATGCACCTATACTTAACAAACTTGATTTTAATAAACTATTCAAGATTTTTTTTTTTTTTTGCGATGCATCAAGTGCAAAAATTAAGGGAGTACACATCAAGACAATGTCAGCTGAAATCCTGGGGAGATCCAACGGTTCAGAAGAAAGGAAGTACAACAAAGGAGAGCCCACCGACATGAGACCAAGAGACGCCACTTATTCAATTGATTGTAGCCACCAAGCCAAGGACAAAGGTCAACTGAGCCAGAAGAAGGATAAAAAAGAACGATCCAAGTCCGGGTCAATCAGGCTTATACAGACAGATCAAACCCAAGAAAATAATCCAGTTCCTTACTATCATCAGTAGTACCAAGGATGCCCCAAGATGTATTGGTAAAAAAACATAGCCTCACGATCATCCCGAAGAACCTACCTCGTTAAAGGACAAATTATCCATCGAGTTACAATGATCCAATCTCTGCTTCATAGTCTAGTCTCATTCTACCTACAAGAGTTTCTCATCTAAGGAACGAGAATCGACAATCAGACTAGACCAACCAATCAGTAAAGTCATGTTAATCAAGTCAGTCCTGCCGACCCGAAGTCAATTGAATCCAGCCGACCGACTGCGCTGACCCAACCAAGCCAATCGAACCGGTTTTATCGAGCCAAATCATGCTAGCCCAACTGACCAGATTGGCAGCCGAGAAATAGCTCGAACATATATAAAGACCTATAATATCCTCTAACAGCCTCATTAAAGAAGAGACATAAATGTAAGATCATATATTGTACCATCTCCTCTATAAATAGGGGGATAATTTTATTAAAGGAGATAGAAAAGATGTTTTACTTTCATTTTCTCTCTCTGTTTATCTATCTCTCTCATGTTTTTACGGTCTAATCTTTGGAATGTGATTCACAGACTAATTGGGATCCAACATCCTAAAAGGTGTGATGAGCATGGATCATGCCACAAATAAGAAAAGTAGCATGCAGAGAAGAAACTCATAACTGTGACATCGGTAAAATGGATTGCACTAGAGAATTCATTAACCAACATAACTTGGAGCTGAAAGATCAGAAGTTGGACGCCATCCAAGAAGCATAGCTCTGAGAAGGGAGTAACATCCCCGATAAGGTCGGCACCCAACGGCTGAAGGGTATCTTAACCCAAGATAGAGAAAGAGATTCCTAGTACTTTGACAATTCTAAGCCGACACCGATTGACAAGCATCAGTTCAGGAGGACTGAAGCATCCTGTCAGCCATAGAATGCGTTCTTTTGGCAAATCTTTGAGGTCAAGCCCTAGAGAGGTTTAAAATTCATGCATTAGAATCCTACAAGGGTCGGACTGATCCAACTGACCACACAGCCTCCTTCATTCAAGTCAACGGTATGCTTGCAAAGGATCACCGATGTGTTGAAATTCGACTTTTCTTTACCACTCTAAGGGAGTCTGCCCTCAGGTGGTTCAACAACATACTAGTGGGAGTGATTGCCTCATTCGTTGACTTCAAGTGGATGTTCATGGTGTAGTTCGCCAACTTGTAGAGCCGTAAAAGAATTCACATGCCCTCCTGCATAATAGGCAAGGGCAGAATGAGAGTCATCACTTGTTTTTTGCCTGCTTTGAGAAGAAGATACTGGAAGTACGAGATTCGGAGCCTGAAGTGGCTCACGCAACCCTAGCCTAATGGCTGAAACAGGGACCATTCCAATATGTTTTGTGTCTACAGCAACTGAAGAACTCGCTCAATTGGTTGAAAATGACCAACAACCACATATTGGACGAAAAGTACAATTCCACCCTTGCTTCTTCCAAAGGAGAGCCTTCCATCTTCCACTCACGGAAGAGATCTTCCACTCACAGAGAGACGACTCACTTCCTTCCACCCGACCACGTTATGAAGACCATTAGCAGTCCTGGGACCATAAAGGGACTGCAAGGTCATACACCAGAGGAGGTCGGGTAGCTGGCTCGCTACAACAAGCATCTGCTCGCCAACCACAAACTAACAAAAACGACTCTGTTGAGAGTCTCGATGACCGAGATAGTGAAATTCAGTCTAAACAATCAGTGCTTCAAGAAAAAAAAACCACCAAAGTCCTTCTGCACATACCATTGGGACCATAGCCATGATACGAAGATATGCATACACTTCCGGAGCTTGATTGAGGAGCTGATTAGAGCTGGAAAACTCAAGGAGTTTGTAGCACCAGAAGCAACGGGTAAGAGGTGAGGTAAAGCTCTACTGGAAGAGATCTCAGACAGACCTGTCCGAGCCCAATGTCATCCATATTGTTAGTATAGTTCCAATAATCTTCGGAGGTGGAGGAGATTCATCTCGTCAAACCAATATGAAGAGGCTTCGATCAGGTAAACTATGCAAAAATGCAATCGCGCCCAAATGCAACACACATCCCCCCATAACTTTTACTGGCGCAGATCTATCCCTAAGGGGAATTCCTACAATCACGCGCCATCGTCGTCACGGTGCTGGTCAGCAACTATCAGATAGATAGCATTCTTATCAACACCAGCACTTATGTAAATATCTAGTTTACAATGGTGTTCCATAAGATGGGACTTGGAAATGAAAGACTGACTTTTGCAACCGACCTACTCTATGGCCTCTCTGGCCAAAGAAAGGAAGCCTTGAGAGCAATCGCTCTACCAGTTACCTGATGGAAAAAGAATAAAGAGTTCACAAACATGGAGGATTTCATGGTGGTTGACTCGCCACCAACTTACAATGCCATCTTCGATCAGCTCCCGCTTAATAACTTCAGGGTTGTTACCTTGACATACGATGTAGGGGTAAGGTTTTCAGTCAACAGAGAGGTGATCATCGTCCTAGGTAACCTGAAGCAGTCGCACACTTACTATCTCTGGGCGCTCGAGATCAAAAACTATGCGAGGGAGGTTTAAAGGCTAGTGAGGCTGCTCACTAAGTCCCAGAGACCGAAGCAACCCTAAAAAAATTTTCTTTCTTAATCAGTAAAACTTTCAATACAGAGTCAAAAGAAGCATTGATTAGGACCCTTCAGAACCACCGGGATAATTTTGCCAGGTCTGTAGCCGAGAAGCCAGGGATTATGATCGACATTGCTTGCCACTATCTAAATATCAACCCTTCGGCTCACCCATTGAAGTAGAAGATGAGGTCCTCGGTCGTTATCATGGTCGGGCCAATTAGGGAGGAAGTACAAAAGTTTTCGGAGGCCTGATACATTCGAGAAATGCAATATTCGGCCTGGGTGTCAAACGTGGTCATGGTGCATAATGCAAATGACAAGTGGAAGATGTGCGTGGACTTCACAAATCTGAAAATCGCCTGCCCAAAAGATAGCTACCACCTACCTCGGATCGACGCTCTTGTGGATTCAGCAGCTTACTACTTCGTAATGAGCTTGCTTGACACGTTTTCTGTCTATCATTAAATAAAGATGCACCCAGTCGATGCAGAAAAAAAAGCGTTCATTACTAGCAAAAGTGTATTTTATTATAATGTAATGTTCTTCGAGCTTTAAAATGCTAGGGCTACATACCAATGATTAGTAGATGTAATTTTTTCTAAGCATAAAGTGAAAAATATTGAAATGTATGTGTATGATGTATTAGTTAAATGCAAAAAGCTCGAAGAATACAAAACGGATTAAAAAGAAACTTTTGAAATACTTAGAAAAATATAAAATGAGGTTCAATCAGCTCAAGTGCATCTTTAAGGATTCAACAGGCAAGTTCTTGGGCTATCCCTTAACCCCGGAGGAAATAGAAGCCAATTAAAAAAAAGGTGCAAGCACTACTCTGTTGGGTAATATGGAGAACCGGTCAACCAAATTTAATTAGCTTCCTAATTAAGAATCCCCCATACCGATCACCTACCACTCACCTAACACATCTCACCTGCCGCTCACCTACCCCCCACCTACTGCTCTCCTGGTTTCTATAAATAGTCTATTATGGCTTGGCTTGACAAGCCAAGTCCTCTAAGAGAGAAGGAGAAGAAAAGAATGAGAAAGAGGAAGAGAGAAAAAAATAGATATTTTCTTGTAAACAGTGAGACATTCGACGGTGTAATTCCCCAAAAAAATAAAATCCTCTGCAGCTCCATGGACGTAGGCAAATTTGCTGAATCACGTAAATCTATGTCACTCTAGTATTTTTCTGTGTGCAATTTCTCTCGTTCCATTTTTTGTTTTATTATCGTCGTTTTTCACAACAACTGATATCAGAGCTTTGGTTCGAATTTAAGGAAGAACGATGGGCGGAGACGAAGTGATGACATCGGGGATTGAGAAGTTCAATGTAAATTTTGTTTACTAAAGGTTGCAGATAGAGTACTGCCTCTATGGGAAAAAACTTTATCTTTCATTACTAGGAAAGCGACCATAAAAGATAGACGAGGCGGAATGGAATCTATTGGATCAACTACCTTTGCCTTTACAAATCAGCTAACCGCCAGCTTGTAACCGAATCGAAACAAAGCAGCAAAAGCAGCCACCTACTGAGGATGGGAAGAAAGCACGTCAAAAAAGTCTTTCGTCTTCATAGTTGTCATCTTCTCACTCAGAGCTTGCTTTTCTCTTTGAGCAACTGACAACTCTGACAACTCCGATAAATTATCTCGGCTTCGGCTCCCTCAAACCGCTTCTCAATGGCAACCGCTCGCTTCTCAACAATCTTTGCTCGTTCCTCTGCCACTTTCGCCTCTTGTAAGATGTGTATGATTTCCTATTTAACTCCAAAAGAAGCATAGATTGGAATGTGAGGCCTCGAAAGCCATTAATTGGTATCGATCAAATAACTGGAACAAACTCAAGAGACTATACTTGCGAAGATACTACTCAAAATTACGAAGCCATAGAACGTCCCCAATCGTCGAAGCATATGCAGCTGCGACTTGGGAATCCGTATACAAGTTCCTCTTCATTTTTATGAGGACGTATTCCTTGTTCGAGCTTGTGTACACCTTCACCCTCTCCCTTTGCAAGGGGAACCACACACTTGCAAACACTTTTATTTTTTTCCTGAGAGGTGGACGAGGCCAAGTACTCGGGCCGGTAACTAAAGCCTTTCCCTTCTGACAAAGAATTTCTTCTTCGCGGGTTGTTTGGCTCGGTCTCGAACACAGACGGAACATCCGAAGAAGGTCGACTACTTCTTCCCTCGTTGACAATGCGATGATGTTTGGAGCAGCCGATCAAGGGGTCACTGGTCTATTTTTTAGCCTATTCCATGGCCTCTACCTTAGCTCCACTCTCTTCCAACCAGTTGGGCGTCCTTCAAGTATCTTGGTGCTGCGCAGCGGAAGGACTTGCACTTTATCAGGAAGCTTTATCTTTGATTTCAATATGTACTAGTTCATTGGTGGCAACCCGTTGAATGAAAATAAAAGACTCAAATATGAAATAAACATAATCTGCACCTTCATTACTTTTTTCTGCATAAACCACCACATGAAGCCATGTTTTCGCCGACATATCAACTTCAGGGCAGGAAGCCTTTGTTCGAGCAGGCGTTAAGACCTTCTTGCCAACCCGAGCAGCAGCAGCCACCTCCCTTTTAGCTTCATCTTCATCCGAAGTCGCCCAAAGTGCCATTGTCATTTGGCCGAACTTCCCCAGCTGCAATGACCAATTGAATACTATCGATTCAAGGTATTGGAAAACTAACTGCTACATTCCTTCAATATCTTCTCCTTCCACATGAATGTTGTCCGACACTGTCTTCTTCTTGACCACTCCTCCCGTTGAGACAGTCTTGATCCCCCAACCATAGGAAGAAGAGCCAGAGGAAGAAGTGCAGCTTCCAATCCTTAATCTTATCCTTCAAGTCGAGCAACTGGAATTTATCGGCCAGACCAAACTGCATGAATCCTTCAGTGCCAAGCCGGAACAAAAACATATAGGTGAAAAATTTCTTCGACCACAGAACTCCCACTCAGCGGTAGAAAATGATAAATATCATTATGACAGTGATGGAGTTGGGCATAACTTGAGCAGGAATCACTGAATGATCGAAAATTGCTCGTAATTCACGACAAAGTGGCAGCCTCAACCCGCAACTGGACTTGTCTCTGTCTCCTCATACCAACTTGTTACTAGGTCATTCACTCCCATGACACGGAGCATGATGGAACGGTTTAGCATAGCCAATTTCCCTTGTGTCATCTTCGACCGGTCGGTTGCGATAATCGACCTAAAATTCTTTGGAGAATATTTCAGAGCTATCAGGGTGGAACACATGACAGAAAGCACAAAGTCGAGAGTAAGAAAAATTGAGCAAAGGATAGGAAAGTGCAACATGATTCAACCAATAACCCAATATATATATTGGGTAACGGCGGAAGCAAAATCATCGCACAAAATCATAAGAAATTTCGAAAAAACACTGACATAAATATCTCATCAAAGGTCAATTAAGGAAAAGAAAGAAAATTTTATTTCTTAATAGAGCGTTACAAATAACTCTCATAAATTACTCTGAGAGGAAAAACTTTACAATGGATTCATCTACCACTTTGGCCAAGAAAAATCCTCACCAAAGGAGTCGCTTATACAAAACCTCTCCCTCAAACTTAAATTGGTCAACCCGATCAAGCCTGGACACTAAGCACGGAGCATGTTTATCGAACGTCCAATAATTCCAGACGAAGGGCAGCTAGCTACTCCGTAACCCACATATCTCCTCTCGATGGATTTCAACAACCCAAGGGAAAGAATTCTCCATCTTATCCAGGTGACGGTCCAATATCCAGGGGACATCCAACGTCCATCAAAGGCTCCCCCACGGGCCTCACAAGAGCCATCGGGAGATTGACCCCATCATCCTAGCTCCCGGCCGGTGCCTAGGCTACCACTACTAGTACCGCGGTCGGATCCTAACCAACATTCGCCGAAGGCAAGTCATGAACCAATATTGGATGAGTGAACAAAGAAAAAAAATCTAAGCCTAATTAACAAAACCGAAGCTTCTCATAGCAAAGAGCCAATCCATTTCAATCCAAGTAAGCGACACACCACTCACTAGGTGACGGCTAAGCGCCAGCAGTTCCTTGTGCCCTATGCAACGATAGAACACCAGTAGCTTCCTGTGTTTCTGGTGGTAGAGTGCCAGCAATTCTTTGTGCGTGTTGTTCAACCGACTAGTCCCAAGTGAAGCAAAAGGCGGGGCCAGCATACCGGCACTCAGGTCGCCGAACCAGCTTCCATCATCCGCCAAGTTTTTCTCCCGTCGAAGTCCTTGAAGAGAGTGAGATGACCCAACTTAGTCTATCAGTTTGTCCGCCTTCCACGTCTTAAAGACAAGTTTCTTCTTCCTCTTCTAACTCTCTAATTTCTTCTCTCTCTCTCTCTGGTTTCTTCTCACCCTTCAGACATTTCCATGCTATCGACTTCCCGAAGGTTGTATACCTTATTTCCCTGCTCGACAACTTATCTGAGAGGTTCAAGACATTCTCCATGAAAAATTTAAAAGACAACTAATTCAGACAATAAGAAACATAAAACAAATTTGAAATATCAAAGGAGTCCTGTCATACCCTATTTATAAGAACCATGAGAATGGAAATCTAAGAATTTTAATTATTGAAGCTCTGATAATGAAACAAACGATATCTACTTTTATATTTAATTCACTCATTCTCATTGCAATGTCGCTTTTAAGAAATAAGAGAATCGATGAACTAAAATACGTAGATTAAAAATGTGCCAGTAAGAATCCTGAGGAGATCCAACGGACTAGAAGGAATGAAGTGCAATAAAGGATGACACAAACAAAAATAGGAGACCAAGAAACTCCACTTATCTGATGGGATGCAGCCGTCTAAGTCAAGGACAGGCCAACCGAGCCAGAAGAAGAATAAAAAGAATGATCCAATTTCAGACTGATTAGGCTTGGATAGACAGATCTAACCAGAGGAAAGATTCCAATTCCTTGTCATCAGTCATCCCACGGATTCTCCCGAGGTTCCTCATTAGGAACCAAGTATTGACAATACAACAGAGACTCACGATCATCCCAAAAAACCTCCCTCATTAAGGGATGAGTTATATATCAAGTTACGGTGATCCACCATCTGCTCGATAACCTAGTCTCATTTTGCCGACAAGAAGTTCTCATCCTTGAAAAGTTCAATTTGCATTAATATATCAAAAAAATACAAAAACTATGCAAGTATGCATATATGATGTACAGAAAAGAAACATATTCTCTACAAATATGGTAGATAGTTTTCTATCATTATTTGCAAGCATCAAAGAAAAAGAGCCACCAAGGGCATGCTTGGAATAAAAAATAAGTCGCCTTATTACATTCTAAAAAAGGTAAGAAAAGCGATGTCTAAGGCTAGTTGAGGATGATGTTGTCAAGTCCCCTTCTTCACGGTATTCTGCAAAAGCTGAATAATATGGATGTTGCCACTCTCCGCAATGATCTCATTACACTCATACATCCACAACTTGCAAATCTGCTCGAAAGCAAAAGAGGCCATGAGCTCCAGCTACCCGCTATTCCAATACTCGAAGTACTGTCCCATGGCGGCACACCCTATGCCTTGCTCAACTCTGATGACTGCAGGAAAGGTGTAGGGACCGACCCAAGGGATCAGCTAGCATACCATTGCTCCTGTAGTGGATAAAGTTGAATCTTCGTACTCAACCCCAGAATGGTGACAGCAATGGTGGACAGTGTACCATGCGATTGGTTGTGGCATTTAGCATTTTGCGCTCTCCAACGGTGGTGCGCAAGGTAGAAAAAGCATCGTGCAGCAGTAATGTTGTTCTTTGGTGTCCTTCTAAGCTCCTCAATAACATCAACAAAGTTGTGAAAAGATGGGATAAAAATATCACAATTCTCCAAAAAATTTTTGGCCCTGTAAAATAAAAGGCAGTAAAAAGGTGAGTTCGATCTTCCACCTCCAAGCATCCCCATGAGCTCATTGTTAACATCTGTGCACCTCCACGGCTGGGGATGGCATCATGGAGAAGTCTCCACCAGAAAAAATTTCCACGAGGATGCAAGTAAAGCTTGTTGAGCAAATTTTGGTTCTCAGCAAGGGGGCAGCAATATAGCAGCATAAGCAAGTGCTATGACAGTTTTACCAAAAGACAAAAGGTTCTCATACAAGAATTGAGGGTCCTCAATTAAACTAGAACAACCAATTGGTAAAGCCTAGTTGATCGAGCTAAGTTCTGCTAACCCAAAGTCAATTGCATTCAGCCGATCGACTGCACCGACAAAGCCAAATTGAACAAACCAGCGTCAACGAGCCAAAGTCACTCTAGCCCAATCGACCAGATCATAGGGCAGCAAGCAATAGCTTGAATATGTAAGATAGATAAAATATGTCGTAACAGTCCAATTAAAGAATGGCAAAAATAAATCATATATTCTACCATTCCCTATAAATAAGGAGACCAATTTAAGAGAAAATGAGATAGACAAGACATTTATTGTTCATTTTCTCTCTGTCTTTCTATCTCCCTTTTTTTATGCTCTAACCTTTGGAGTGTGATTCACAGATAAATCGGGATTCAAGAAAAACAGATAAAATATTCAAATTATGATGAGAGTTTTTTAGCTGCGCAAACAATTTGATATTGGAGACATTATCTTTTGCCTAAAGAATTATCCTATATCGAGATCATCAAGCCATAAAATATTTGAATTCGTAATAGAAATTAGTACAAAGACATGCTATATGAACCTTTATGGGCAGCCAACCACAGCACATATTAAATTTGGGCTACAAAATAAACATATATGAGCTTTCTTGAGCAAGTTAAATGGCCTCAAACGGGCTTGGGTTAACCCATTTGACACCTCAACTTGTAACTAAACAAATATATATATATATATATATATAATTTTTTATTTTTCTAATCAAAATTTTTCCATGACTTTCCCTCAAAAAATGTATTGAAAAAAAGCTTAGAAAAGGATCAGGTATCATCTTTCTTTTTACGGCCACAAATAATAATTAAAAACAATGCAATATGGTACCAAGTACTCTACTGACTACAACTTTTTTTTTTTCAAAAGATGATGATTTCAGAATGGTTGCAGTAATTAGAAAAATTAGCAGATGATTTGAAGACACTGAGTTATGGCTAGATACACATCCACCATAAATCTAAAATGACCTCCATAGTTCCACTTTCAAGGACTTAATTTAAATAAGCATAAAAGTTACGTAAAATACAGATAAAGTTTGGGAAGTTAAGCTAAGGCCAATGTGTCTTACATGAGAATTTTCCGCAGTTTCATCCGCTTCAAATGTTGATTATAAATATATGTTCCAATCATTAGGCCAAACCAGCCAATGACACGTGATGCCCCCAGAAATGATGCTCCCAGATGCAACACCTCAGTCTGATAATAGAACATAACTGTTGAAAGGTTTGGAACTGTAACATGTGAAAAGAAAAACCATGCCATAGGTCTGGCAAGGGCGAAGAGCAAAAATATTAAGAAAACAAAAACATATAATATGAGTTTTAGACATAAATTTGCAACTTCTAATGGAGGCCAAAAATTCACAAAACATGGAAAAATGACATGTGGCTACCTTAGGATAAGAGGCTTCTTGAATGCACGGCACAAACTAGAAATAGCCGATCTTATAGATTGATAGCAACTTACTAATGACTCTTGTTCTTTCAAATCTTCATCTTCATTGTATGTGAGCTTATTCTTATCATGATTATGCTCATTCTTCCGCCTCCTTAAAGTCTCAGATTTTGATGCATCAACAAGAGAAGTTTCTGAACTAATGCATAAATTCTCCCGTTCATGGCTGTTTTTTAGATCTTTAATGTCTGGAATTTCTGAAGAAACCTCCTTGATGAAGGCACATGATAGAAGCTGAATACTTGGAAGTACAGAAAAAAGAAGAAAGATGGCGTTTATTCTTAAACTAGAAAGCGCATAGCCACCTAACAAGTTCCCACATATTCCTCCCACGGCCATCATTAACCAAGACAATGATTGGAGATCACCAGCAAATTCTGCTCTGATCAAATAATGCATACAAATTAAGTTTCTAATATTTTTGAACTAACAGAAAAGATGGAAAAAATGAATAACATAAATACCTTTCAGATCGAACTGCCTCTGCAACCATTGCATCAATAACTACATCTGCCATAGCAGATCCCAAGTTTTGCACCGTCAACAAAGCAGTCAAGAAATTATGTGAATTCCTAAGGGAAGATGTCAGACCTAGAACAGGCCATGGTAAAAGAGAAAGTACGGTAGCTATGACCAAATATGGTTTTCGTTTACACCCATTAATTGGAATGCAGTCTGATAGAATGCTACAATGAAAAAAATATTAATCGAGTTAGTATTTGAAACTTTAAACGAAATAATAGAATTTTAGCAAAGAAGAAATTTTACTGAAAGAGAGAAGATGCTGATTAATAAACTGCTTGCTATAAAAAATGGCGAGAAGTTGATCATCAAATCAAGCGTATTATTAATTAGGGCAATATTATATGATGGCCATTATTAAACTTTTTCACTACTTACAGAATTCCAAAAATCAATTTCATAGAGTGAAGTGGGGAGCATCTTCCGCACTAATGAGAGGGTCCAGCGCCCATGCAGGTTTTCCCACTACCCAGTGACTGTGCGCCCGGTCATGGGGACAGGCGAACGACACAGAGTCGAACCGAGCAGCATTGTTTTCTATTTCTTTCCAATTTTACCAAGTTCCTCCCTTTCATTCATATCTAGGCCTTTACTATACATGTGTTGTATTAGGATTTAGAGGGGAGTTTTGATTGTGTTTCTGCCAGGACAGCCGCCGGCTTCTAGGTTTTCCCTCCCAGCGTAATATCTGACAATGGGTGGTACTTAGGCAATCGATGACGAGTGGTGACTATCCTCGACTCTCCCCATCCTCCACAACCTTACCTTCATTGCAGGTGTCGTTATCGTTAGTGCTACAAACATCACTCTCCCCAAGACAACAACCTTGATGTCTCCCTATAACCCAACCCTTCCTACCGAGCACAACCACCCATACCCTTCTATAACCTCGCCACATCACTGCCAAGCGCCATTCATCATTGTCGCAGCCCCGCCAACAGTCCTTACCACCCTCCGCCATTGCGGACATACTATCTAGCCCTCCCCCTGACTATTTCTAGCAATCCATAGCTCTTCCAGCCGTCCTACCACCTCTGCTGCTGCCAACCTACTATCCAGCCCCCCTGTTGTTTTCAACCACACACCGCCTTTCCAACCACTCTCAACTCGTTGTCGCTCCCCATCCACCCCACTGCAGCCCCCTCCCACTACATCCGAGCCACCAAACTGACCTCCATCACTTACAAATCAAAACTTAGTGTGAGTCTGTATTATGTTGTTATTATTTCCCATTTTAGTGCGGGTTCAGTTGTAACCACCCATTTAGCTTATTCAATAATAATATTTATTTTTCTATTGTTTTTTGGGTTAACTTCGGCATCACAANTTGTGATTATTTCCCATTTTAGTGTGGGTTCAGTTGTAACCACCCATTTAGCTTATTCAGTAATAATATTTAATTTTCTATTATTTTTTGGGTTAACTTCGGCATCACAGAACTTTTCAAATGACAATAAATCAATTAAAATTCAATTACTAATAGTATCCTGCTAGTTATCAAAATATTAATTCATAATAGCACATGACTGAAGTTGTTAACAAACAACAAAAACATTAGTACAAAATATGTGTCAAACACATTAAAGCCATTGCGTTCTTAAATGATATGGGACTGTATAAAGTGCTAATTGTAAGAAATCTATGGTACGGGTTGGCATTGTGTTAAGAAGCATTTCAGGATACCCTTTTATTCCTTTCCATTTCTTTACTGTATATGTATTGTATTAGAGTTTAGAGGAGTGTTTTGGTTGTGTTTCTGTTAGGACAGCAGTTGGTGTCCTGGTTTTCCCTTCTAGGGTTGTATCCGACAACAGGTGGTGCTCGGCTATATCTCATCCAAGGTGGTAATGATCCTCGACTCTCCCCAACCTCCGTTGTCGCCATCACCACCGAAGCCATCGCCCTCCCCACAGATGACAACCTTTTTGTCTCCCTGCTGCCCAACACTTCTTCCTATCCAGCACATCCACCTCTAACATTCCACAACCTCTGTGCATCACTACCAATCGTCATTCATCACTGTCGCAGCCCTTCCAACCGTCCATACCACCCTCTACCGCTGCCAACCTGCTGTCCAGCCCTCCCCCTGTCTGTTTCAAACAATCCATTGCCGTTCCAGCCATCCTTACAATCCTCTGCTGCTGTCAACCTGCTATCCATCCCTCCCCCTTGCTGTTTCCGATCACACACCACCTTTCCAGTCACCCCTACTATCTATTGTTCCTCATGCATCCCATCCCAACCACCTCCCACTACATCCAAGCCGATCTCCACCACCGACAAATCAAACCCTAGTGTGAGTCTGTGTTGTGTGGCTGTTTTTTCAATGTAAGTTTAGTTATAACCACCTATTTGGCTTATTCAACAATAATATTTGTTTTCATATTGTTTTTTAGGTTAACTCTGATAACACAGAGCTTAAAAAATGATGATAAATTGATTAAAAATTCAATTGCTAATACTATCGTGCTAGTTATCAAAATATTAATTGGTAAGAGCAAATGACTGAAGTTGTTAACAAACAACAAAAACAGTATTACAAAATATGTATCAAATGCATTAAAGCCATTGCTTCTTTAGATTGGAATTCGGCTGCATAAAGTGCTAATCATAAAATAATCTATGGTAGTTGGCATAGTGTGCAGAATCATTTTAGGATATCCAAGTTATCTAATAATATTTGACGAATCCACAGCCAGCCGCTAAAATTATCTCTAATCTATAGATGTTAAGGTTCGATTCATGAAAAACTGCAAATGCAAAAGTCAAAATGCATACATCACGGCTCTCACGAGATCTTATATCAATGGAAGCTCCATTAACTATGCACCCTTAATTTACAACGAGCAATTGGTGGAATGCATTTAGTGCATGGAGCAACACATCGTATGTTTATTATGCCACAAGTTGGTTCACCAGGCCCAAAGGCTTCAAATCTTATTCCAAAACAATTAATATGATGATTAAAATTATAAACAAGCTTAAGAATCCACAATGTTCAAAACCCTGTTTATTTCATGATAACAAAAAGGACAATAGACAGAAATTTAGATGATTAGGGATCCACAAGCAAAATGATACACAGAATTATTAGGAGGTTAAAGAGCTTTATGCAATAGCAAGATGGGTACCTTTTGCTTTGGCAGAGAAAGTTTCTTTAAATTTTGTTTGTATGTATAATATAATGTGATGTTTGAAAGGGATTATTTTATTCCTCTGCTTATAAGATAGTTTACTTGACAGGAAATAATTCTTATACCTAAACACATCACATGTTATCCAGCCATAAAAATTGCTACCGTGATTTTCATGTTGGAACTAAAATTTCTTCAAAGAAAGAAAAACAAGGAATGAGCATCCTTAATTAAAAAAAAAACATGCAAAATTTCTCACTTCTGCTTAATGTCTTATGTTCTTACAAAGGGGCAATTTGGTTACTTAAATTCGTGGTGTAATGTAAATGGAATGCAAGTTTTTTTAAAATTTTGGTGTTTGGTTAAATGAAATTGAAATGTTATATAAAATTTTAACGAATTGGGAATTCACCCTATAATTAAAAACTTATGTATTCCAAACTCATCATATTGGGGTTTGCATATTACTCCCTTTGTCCCTGCACACAGCTGCCAAACACTTACCATGCACCACCACTGGCCACTGTTCTACTTGGCTCTCGANTAATTAAAAACTTATGTATTCCAAACTCATCATATTGGGGTTTGCATATTGCTCCCTTTGTCCCTGCACACAACTGCCAAACGCTTACCACTCACCACCACTGGTCACTGTTCACCTTAGCTCTCGCCGCTGCCACCCAAGTTTTATATTGATTTCATTTATACTTAAATGAAACATAAAAATATAAACTCATATTTCTTTTACACAGTCTAAACAACTCAAAAATATTTAAAATACACTACATTTTAATTTTACTGCAATCATTTGACGCTCTATCCTTTTTCAACAAATTAAAATGGCTCCTAAACAAGATTGCAAAAAAGGAAAATACATTTCAATAAATTTTCCAATTGAAACAAAAACCAAAATCAAGTTATAAGAGCCTAAACATGTGCAAACTCTAATCATGATTGCTCAGTAGGACTCCTACAATAAATAATTAATTTTGTATTTTTATCTGGTAAAAATCAATTTTCTCTCAATAAATTGGTCTAAATAAATTCAACTTTCCACTTTTAAAAGATGACTACCATTGTTCCACCATCTCTGAGTCGATCCAGATGCCTGCATACCTAATTTATTATGGAATATGGTATCAAAACAATTTCAATATGAATATTGCATATTCCTACTAGGGCATGCCTTTTATACCACCTTCATTTACAGGACATTCTAAATGTGGATGCACTACATTGCTGACTTTGGCTCAATCTTTCTCCATATAGTTCTCAGTTGCTATCAAAATTATTGAACACAATATCATTATCGTTATTTGGAACATGAAAATTACATTTTAGTTACACAAGGCAACTCAAAGATCAATTCTCTTCACATTTTTTTAAGAGACTCAAAAGAAATGTACTCATGGAGAAATATGAAGATCCATGGCTTAAAAAGACAATACCAGAGCTTCTGCTAGTTAGGTAGTAAAAATACAATACTTTATTGTTCGAACTTAGAATATATATTCTATTAATTAAGGATTTTTTTTATTTTAGTTATTTCTTTGGTAGTTTTCTACACTTGAAGTGTATACTTATATTGAGGCATCAGAGGCATTTTCATAGACAAGTTACTTTCTATTGGTGAATGAATATTCCAATGATGTAAGGTCCTTGGTGTTAAAAAGTGCTGCTTGATGGGATTGGTAGAATCTCACCCAATCGATTCAATTCAAACTCATCTTTCTCTTTATTTATGCTCATATCCTCCCTTCAGTCACTTCTATCGGCCATCCTAAAAAAAATTCCCATTGTGCAATATACTGGCATCACATATATTGCCACATATTGATCGAAATCTTTAAGAGTTACCGCCCCTAAATAAAAAATAGAAATTGCAGACGATTTATTGCCCAGCCTAATGAAATAATTAACGGTCTATGAAAAATAGACATCTTAAAAAGCATTTTGTACCGGTGTTGAACACATCAGACAAAATCATCTCTTACCTCAATATGTGTCCAATATGCTGAAAATTGAGTTTGCTTTGTGTGTGTTTTCTTTTAAAGTTAGAGATAGAAATCTAATAGGGCATGCCTCAAGAGGACATGGATATGTCCCATCACGGCCGAGACATGCGATTAAAGTGATTTTTGTTTTTTTCTCAATGTGTTTGTTTTGTAAACCTTTTCTCCTTCATAATAATGAATATACTATTAAAGCGAGCATAGTGTTAGTAGTGATGATTGCGTACCCAGTGTATTTGATTTAATTGGTAATACATCAATATGTTTATAATCCGTGCAATTATTTTGAAGATTATAGTCTTTGTTCAGATGTTATAGCATTTTTGTGCATACAAAACAAGATTGATATTGAGAAAACCATACGTGTTTGTTAATTTTAATGTTGGTTTTTTATTATAGCAATCAAAGTAAAAAATCGATGAAATTTCAATTAATATTCCTTACTTGATCTTTAATTTTTTTTTTTTATTATACATTTAATATCATATTTAATTATGTGATGTTTTTTAATTAAGAAAATATTGACAATAGGTGTTTTTGATTTACATTTTATATTAGTAATTTATAAGAGAGTATGTCCGTGGCATATCTTTGTCTTGTGTCAGTTTCAAAGCTTCATAAATAATTTCATGCTAACCAATTGACTTACTGTTAGTAAAAAAGGAAATATAACAACCACGGACTCAGATATATACAAAAAAAATAAATTCTAACCATTATATAGCTAAATTTAAAATGTTAATAATCATCTTTTCATCCACTTTCTTTAAAAAAGATTTACCCATAAACCGGTTTTATACTCCAAGGGAAAAATGCAATTGAAAACATAAACTGAGAAGCTGAGGGCGACAATTTGAGTACATCTTTCAACTGATAGGAAACAGCTGTCCACACAAAGGATCGGAAACCCTGCATACCATCCAAATCTCATTATTAGGTCAGACAATACAGCATAAATAGTATTGTTTAAGAGCTAAAAAATAATCATAGGGGTTGTGTTTATCAGCTACAGTGACCCTGAAAAAAACGATTTGCAAGGGTTCTCCAGTTTTTAATAGCTATTGCAGCAACTGGAGATTGCCTATAGTTTTTTTTGTAACTCGGAACAGGGCACTGAGGTCTGTAACATTTATTACAAGAACAGGAGAAAAATGGACAACGGAAAGAAGAATATAAGAAGAAGAAGCGTTCTGATTTCCAGTTTTTTTTTTTTGACATAAAATTAAGTCTATAAATGGGTAAAATACAATAGGGACAAGATCTGATCATTTTCTATACAAACAGCTCTAAGAAAATACTGGCACATAATTAATATGTATTCAACAAAATCATATTTACTGCAATAATTATCCTAACTAAAATTCAAACACAAGCTTGTTAACCTCAATTTTGGGGTCTCTTGTTTCCCTTTCCCGAGAGCCTAAAGTCTAGCCTTAGGATTTCCTGTTTGACTCTCTTAGAGAACTAGACTAGGACCCACATCATTTAGAAATTCAAGTCATTTTGATTCAAATCCTCAGCATTCGATTGAGTCGATTAAAGTCGACTTATTGAAGCTCAAATTGAGTTCCTATAGGAATTTGAAAGCCATAAGTGAACCCCACGACGTACGACGTTTGACTTGCCACCACGAGCAATATGCTTGACTTTGGTTGTTGCTTAGGCAAGGACCGGTCAACAATTTTGCTCGTTAAATGGCTCTGGTCGAACCAAAATAATTTCATTTGCCACGTGGCGCAAATCGGATTTAAATTAATTCGATCATCGACAAATTTGCCCGGGTGACCTCGAATGACAAAACGGATCACGCTGCTGCGTCCGAAACGTTGATTTTAATTAGGAATGATATATATCTTGATAGAGTTTTGAATTGGGTCGAATTGTGCCCAAATTAACGAATTTAAATAAAATAATAATATTAAAAAAAAAGAATGATTTCTTGATAAAAATATAAAGCACACGCATCCCTTCTTCCTCACGGGTGGAACTCACGAACCGAAGCCCTAATCCCCGCTCATCGAACCTTCCTCCTCTTCTCTTGACCGGCTCGGCCTACTTCTTTTTCCCTTCTTCTTTCCAAACCTTGCCGCCGATGATAGTTGTTGGTAGTAACTTCCGGTCATCTCTCGTAATTATTTTTCCAGCCTAAACATGTGTGGACACAATNGTCATTATGAGAATTTCACTGGTGATTTAATTAAGGAAGCATGGACTACGCCTCGGTGCATCCTGGTGTCTAATGTCTTGACCAGTTTGTGAATCAGGGTCAAGTGCCAAGTTTAATTGTGCATTTAAGGATTAGGTGAATGAACTCTTACCTAGGGTATGCATTTAAGCTCTAGAAAGCCTACACTGAGGATTAGGTGGATGGGTTCTCACCTAGGGTGTACACCTAAAGTCTAAGAGGTCTACACTGAGGACTAGGTGGATGTATTCTCACCTAAGGTGTGTGCTCCTAAAACCTAGGAAGTTTATGTTGAGGATTAGGTGAATGGACTCTCACCTAGGGTGCACTCCTAAAATCTAGGAAGCCTATGTTGAGGGCTAGGTGAATGGACTCTCACCTAGGTGTGCTCCTAAAGTCTAGAAAACCTACATTTAGGATTAGGTGAATGGGCTCTCACCTAAGGTGTGCTCCTAAAAATCTAGAAATCTATGTTTTAACTTGTGTTTAAAGTGATTTAAGGTTTTCTATATTTTCCAATTAATTAAATCATCAATCCCCATCTTTATGACTTAACCATTTTAAAGACTTTAAAGCACCCCAAATCGACACTTTTAAAAGCCTCAAACACCACATTTAAAATGCCTCAAACAACAATTTTAAAATTTCAAAATTGCAAACACTTTAAAGACTTTAAAGCACTCCAAATCGACACTTTTAAAAGCCTCAAACACCACATTTAAAATGCCTCAAACAACAATTTT
>JXCR01119555.1:2418-24396 GCA_002079205.1 Phalaenopsis hybrid cultivar | reverse complement strand
TAGAACTTCAAGCCACTTCTTGACTCTTTTTTGTGAAGAACTCGCATGAGTGGTTCCAAGCACTCAACTTCTAGTTGCAAGGGCTAAGGACCAACATGTAGAGGGCCCGAAAATGAGTTCCTATAGGATCAAACAGCCTTAGGTGAACCCTTTGTGACTTGATTACTCGCGAACGCCGCATTTCACGCACTCACTGCACCCCACATGATTTTAGCTTAAATTGACTCGCCCGCTGGCAAACTTGTTCGGACGACCCCAGATGACGAAACGGATCGTGCCAACGCGTCCGTAACGTTGATTTTAGTAGAAAAGACACCCATATTGCTGTGGTTCCACACTCGCGCGAACTGCACGAAAATCGATGCACATTTCTTTTAATTAGCGGGGCACGAGTTTGGGTTCAGCCCGGGCTCAATTCGAGCTCGACACAGGCTGAAATCAAGCCAGGATTGTTTCAAATTTCAAAATTTTAAAATTTAATTTTACCTCCTAATTTCATCTTAATTAGATTTGATTAGGAGTTATTTTTTTACCTAATATAATTGCCCCTGTATGGAATGCATTCAATAGCCCGCTCCATGCACCTGTAACGACATTAGAGAGGCGCGGGATACAAATCCCGCTGGATTTCTTTTCGGCAGGGGATTTTTTTCTGAGTTCGCACTTTCCTCCTCTTGCTCTTGCTCGCCACTGCTCTTTGACAGAAAACCGATCGGTTTCTTCTCTTCCCCACGCCAAACAGCCGCTCTGCCCTCCTCGCGCCTATTTCATCGCTACGCTCTCGAGAGATCCCACTGGCCTGATCCCCAACTCCCCTTTCGGATCTTCTCGCTTGCCTCTNTTAGGGTCTAAGTGGCGAGGGCGATGACGACATTGCTTATGTGTGCTTAAACGAGGGATACAAAGTGAGATTTACCTCAAGAATCTTCAATAATGGAGAGGGAAGAACCCATGATACTATTCCCCGATTCGTGGTGGGATCGTTGCCCCCGACACTCTTAGGTTGTTAGTAGTTCTAGCACGATTAAAGTGACTAGCCTGTGGACTGTATGACTTTACAAAATATTTACAAAAATAAAAATAAAATTTTCTTTTGCATGATTAAAAGAACTCTTCAAAAAAGACTTAAATAATAACTTTTGCATGAAAAATCTTCCTATGAAAATTTATAAAGGTCCGTAAAAATAAAACAATAATTTCTTTTGCATGATTAAAAGAACTCTTCATAAAAAAAAAAAAAAAAACTTAAATAATAACTTTTGCATGAAAAATCTTCTTATGAAAATTTATAAAGGTCCACGGCTAGTCACTTGGATTGAGGTTAAGAACTACCCCCTGTAGAGTGTCGAGTTGACAACTCTTATTCAAGATCGGGAAGCACACAGCCCAGCTCTGAACCCCCACTTTCACCAAAGTCTTATACCCAGCCCTGATCTTTCATATGTGGCTAAGTGTTTCGTTTGCTTGTGATTTATACGACTCGCTTTTCTGACTTTTGTGCTGAGTTTTCTTATCTTGTTTAGTTTACTTGCAAGTTTATTTAAATCTCCTGCAAATCATACTATGCTCGCAACATTAATAATGCAACTGTAGCAGATGCCCAGGTACGCTTTTACAGTTTATTTATAGCCTTTTACTTTACTGCATTTTATCTTTCAAACACATTTTATTTATCTGCAATCTGCTTATTCTGCATGCAAAACCAAAATATTGACACCAAAACTGTGAAGCGTAAACTACTAATTTCAAACACTTAAACCCTGGAGCCGTCGTGACGACAAGAGCTTGGAGCCAACTTTGTGGGCAGCACGGTGAGGGATTCAGACCGAGCAACAAGATCTTCAGCGTTATCTCTCCCTTAGCATAATAATAACCCATAGGACTTCGAGGTAGCTCGCCTAGAGCAACGTAAATCCTCACTCTCTTTTAGGCCCATGCACAACCATGTTGTGCAGCATAAGTCCTAACTCGCTTTAGGTTCCGAGGTTGTTGTGTGGTACGACGTAAACCCTCCTTTCTCTGTGGGTTATTTGCATAATCAGATATTATGCAAATGTAAATCCCAAATAATAAAAACTGACAAGATCAAACACTTAATTAACGTTGTCTCCAAAAATGTAGCCACACCGTAGGATAGTCTGGGAAGTCATCGAGATTTACCTCGGATCAGTGACATCCCCTACCTTCTCCTTCCTTTGGACTCCTGAAAATAAGTGTTCCGCATTGAGTCATTCCCACTTGGTTTTCCTCGTCCTATCTTGAAAACCTGAACCTTGAATTCTTGAAGACTAGAACCATTGATCATTATCGAGAGTTTTCTCAAGTGACTCCCGTCATTTGGGATGTAATTAACTATAGGGGCTTGCCTCTATAGGGAACTTGGAACCCAGGTAAAATAAACTCTATTTAATTTTTATATTAGATAGGGGAATTTGTTGGTCATATATAAAAGGTTCGCAGACCAAATGGATGTCACAAATCTCTTAGTTTGCAGGATTGGGCCTATTATCTGGGTCTACACTTTTCTCTTGGAATGTGTAGTATTCAGGTGTCAGACACGATTATGCAAACTATTAGACTAATGAGATCCATTTGGTCTCATTTTTTAAGAAAACTAAAACATACTACTTTTAAAACTCAAACTATATATCTATTATATTAAATTAAATTTCAAAAATTATTTTCATATACTATATTTTCATAATTTATCGAAAAAGTTGACCGACATACAATTAAAGAGTGAAATCCTCTTGTGAACATGTACATACAAGAATTCATAAATAAATTATTTCATTCTTCATAACACATATTATCTGAGGCATCATCATGTATCTACTAACATGCATATCTACTATATTGAGCAAATATTCATCATGTATATCTCTCGTATTATGCATATCTCTTTATCTCATTCATATCTTTTAAATCATGAATATATTTTTTTATCATGTTTATCATGCATATATGTTTCCTATCATGTCTATCTTACATATCATACGTATCATGCATCTCATACATATTTTTCATGCATATCTTGTATATCTTTTCTATCATGCATATAGTTACTATCTAACAATATGAAGAATCTAACTAAACTAAAGCATACATGAATTCAAACATACATTCTGAAATAAAAAAGTAATGAAATTTAGAAATAAAATTATTCACTTCAGTTGCCAAGCTAAAAACTTAATCTTTGATAGCTAATTGAAGGTTGTGGTGACTTTATGTTGAACTTAATAACCAATAAAATATAATATTAAACTTTAATATTCAATTGATTTTCGTAAATAAATTATTCTTCTTAAATTAATATAGGGTTATTTTAGATTGCCAAAAATTTTACCTAGTTTCTCAAAAATTAGTTATTACAATCTCCCCTCACAAAATTTCATCCTCAAAATTTATGAACTCCACATTAACTATGAGACCAATGGATAAGTATTTGAATCTATTTCAAGAAATGAGACCAACTTTGTTCTCTAGAGCAGAAGAGTCAGTGGAAGCTGAAAAATGGTTTTTGAGAGTGAAGATGACTATAGATGGGCAGTCATGTCCATTGGAGAAAAGAGTTACCTTATCAGTTTTGCTTTTGAGGGAGAAGCTGAGAGATGGTAGCAAGGACAGATGCATGAGAAGTTTAGACATGGAATCAACAACTTGGTGCAATGGGACGAGTTTGTAAAAACCTTCTGAGATTAGTTCATACCAATATCAACCAGGACACAGATGTAAGATAAATTCATTTGGTAGTGCTAGGAGATTGATCAGTTATCTAATACAAAACAGAATTTACTATGTATCAAGCTATGCTCCCCGGTTGATTCCTAATGCAGAGGAGAAATACCACAGATTTATTTCTGAATTGAAGGATTCGATCAGGCAACCACTAGTACCACTTGAGACTGAAGACTATTCAGTACTAGTGGAAAGGGCAAGGTGGGTGGAGAATTGATTTTCACTGTCCGACTGTCCGTTCCTGTCTTGATAAATAATGTTGACAAATCTCACATTGATAAACATTAGGTTGATAAATCTCCAAGGCACAGGTTGGGTCGTGACAAAGTAGACAAATCTCACATTGATAAACATTAGATTTTTTTATTAATAAATAAATAAGAATACAACTTAGCAACATAATTAAAATTATGATGACTCAGGTGACAATGTCATAACATGACTATTTTTTGACAGTCATAAGCTCAACATACTCGGAAATTTGAATTAAATATGCAGATGAGATAAGATGTGTCTTTAGAGAGAGATTCCCCTTGAGATGGTACAAGCCTTGATACATTTTTAGCACAGCCAATCACCTTCCCCGCTTTCGCCACTAGAAATTCATAAGAGTTCACAAAAAATTTAGTTATAAATTTCATATGCTGGGTATGCTTACTGATTGAAATTAAATTATAGTCCAACTGTAGAACATATAAAATAGAGGAAAGAGTAATATTCTGAGAGAGCTTTAAATCTCCTTTCTCAGCAAAGTTTGAGTGTCATCCGGCTACATGCCTTACCGATCTAAATGTAAAAACCTTATGATAGTTGACTACAACATTAATATCTTTGGTCATATTACTAGAGGATCCTGAATGTATAATCCAAGTTCTAAATCCCTCATTATTACAGGATGGGAGAATGATATACCAACTTGGTAATTTATGTGATTGGTGTACTTCAAGATGTTTCTTAGTGAATGGTTTTGTTAATCCTTCATATTTGATAGCAGGATTAACCTTTTTCTCTTAATCTTTTCTTCCTTGTCCAAGTTTTCAGTCTGCAGCTCTTCCAAGAAGTTTTCAATATTTGTCTTTGATATGCCCAATCTTCATACAATTGTCACGAGTGGGACTTTTCTACTTGAGCTTTGAGTTAATGGGAAAAATTATGGCAATGCATGGCTGAGCTTTCAATACTTGTTGAACCATCATTTTCTGTCAGCATCAACTTCTTCCCATTCTCTTCTCTCCTGACTTCAACAAAAACTTCACGAGTAGATGCAAGAGGCCTTGTTCTCATAATCTTCCCTCTCACCTCATCAAATTTCTTAGTCATGCTAAGAATTTGACAGTTCTCTTCTTCTTGATGATGGATTTAAGCATCGCAACATTATGTGAACATTTTCCACACATGTCTCAAACAGATCTAATTGAGTCAATACTTTGTCAGGACGTTGAGGTATTAGGTGACACTTAGCTCTCCAAGACAAAGTTCACGAAGCTTGGTTTTGATCACAAACAGCTCTGAAGTGTTTTCAATGCTGGAATAAGTTTCCCTTAGGACCTCCTAAATTTCTTTAGCAGTTTTGTAGAGCAGAAAAATTTCTCCTACTTCTTTGGTCATTGAGTTGACTAGCCACGACAAAACCATATTATCTTGATTTTTCTATGTGTGGTGGTCGGGGTCAATGATCTCATAAACTGTGTCATCTCCTATGAATGCTCCTCTTTCTCTTAAACATAAATGTAAATAGACATGGATTGGAACCATTGAAGATGTTATGTTCATTGAGTTTGTAACTTGTGATAAAGTTAGACTGTTCAGAATTCCATAGTCTCTGATTCAGAAATATCCTCTAGAGTAGAACTTGACGTCTTCGTTCCACACATGATTATCAACCCTAAGCGTATTTAAAACTGCTTCTAGTTGTTGGACAGCAGTTGACTGTATTGGCTTGTTGTCGTCATTGCTAGTGGGCCTTCGGCTTGCCGTCGCCGCTTTTGTTGCTGCTGATAGAAGATTCAATCGGAAGAGGGCCTGTAGTAAGAAAATTTCAGGCTGCAGGGAGAATTTTGAAAGAGGGCCTGCAACAGCGATACTTTCGACTACAGGAAGAATTCTGGAGGGCCTGCGACAAAGAGAAATTATGTGGCAAGGAAGAACTGCGAAAGAGCTTGTAGGGAAAAATCTGATAGAGGAAGTTCTTGCTTCGTGCAGAGAAGAATTTCTGCTGCAGGAGGGAGGTTCAACTCTAACAGAAAGGAGATTCAGCCTAGCAGGAAGGAGGTTCGGCTGCAGAAGAGAAGTCCAGCACTAGCAGAAAGGATATTTGGCCTGATAAAAAGTAGATCCGGCTGCAGGAAAAAGAGTCGGCCTGGCAAAAGATGTATGGCGGCTAGGGTTAGATTTGAAGCTTTTAAACCATGGAAAAGATGTATAATACCGTAAACCCCACCAAAATTTTACCAACATAACTCTTCACCATTATTTTCCCCTGTTTAGTCCACTCATAACCCTTTTCTTAAAGAAAGAGATCTTTCAAATCAATCAAAATTAACTCGATGTAAACAATTTTTTTCCTTTTTTCCACTTATCCCCTCTAACAACCTCAACTTCCTATCATCTACTCTAGATCATAGTTGACTTAATAATTTTACCATCTGACATAAATTTCTAAAATTTAAACAACATAAATATTATCTCTAAAATGGTTTTTGAAATCGACTCAAGCTAGTTTAAATTAGACTAGTTTTAGTATTCATTCCATCAAAACCAAGCAAAACCGACTTTTCCACCCCATAATCCCACCGTCACAAGTCATACGGGAAAATTATAAGTGGGTGAAAATATTAAGATTTGTGATAATCAAACAACCACTTTCTAGTTGAAATAGTGTGAGATTCTCTTTCAATTATTTAGTAGCATCTTACAATCTTAAAGAGTTCTCATTTGAAAAAAATCTAGATTTCACCTTTCTTGAGTAGAAGATGCAAAATATATTGGACTTTAGAGGTTTTAATTCAAATTTATCATGAGACACACAAACTCAAGCAACAAACACCATGAATTCAATAGTCATGAATTTTTTATTTTATAAATACTCACTTCTTATGAAAATAAAAAAAATGGCAATAAAAAGAAATTATTACAGTGAAAATGCAATGCTCTTCTAATAGAAATGTCAAATAAATACCCATAACAAAAAAAGTATACAACAATTTGAAATTCACACACTTTTTGGAAGTCAATTGAATTGAACTTAAATGAAATCAATTCCACATTCAATCAATTAAAAAAAAAGGTAAAGACCAACAAAGTAGTAAAATCAAGCTTTTAAATTAGAGACAATCCCCTCCTAAAAATCTTCAAAACTCCCACTTGATCAAGAAGTTAACACAATGAAGTGGAAGCAATGCATTCAAATCAATAAAAAAAAAAATACTAGTTACAAATCTAAGACTTGATTTATTAAAAAAAATCTTTTTGGATTTTGTTGCGTCGGCGAATAAGAGCAATTTTGTCTTTTATCAGCCTAAAGAAACTTTAGTCTTAATAGGACTCTTAAGTCTTAACTGAAGGAGTTCTTATCCTTCGTGTCTATTCAATTAACTGTTATTATTATTATTATTATTATTATTATTATTATTATTATTATTATTATTATTATTATTATTGTTGTTGTTGTTGTTGTTGTTGTAAGGTATATATAGGGCTGATAAGCTAAGGGTTTGGAGGAGGGATGAGATTGTGTCTTGAGTATTAGGGTTATGACTTGGGAGGGATTTTCTACCTCTGGAATTGTAGGCTTTGGAAGAAATTGTCGCTCGCGAATTATAGGTGTTTATCTGTATATTTGTGTTGAGTTGTTTGGTGTTCTTGAAATAAAAATATTATTTGCCCTAATTTCTATGTGAAAATCTATGTGGGATCGATTCAAAGTGGTATCAAAGCAATTGATCATGAGAAACGACCATTGAATCATTTTAGATCATAGGAGATTGTTGCATATAGGCACCTGGAAGGAGTTCCAAAATCAAATCTAGGAATTTTCGGAAGGAAGGTTTCGTGTGATTGAACTTGCAGGGAAGAAAGCGACGAGACTAAAGGGATCGTGCGATTCAACCTAGCAAAAGCATGCAACAAAACTAAAGGTATCGGATGATTCCAAGCATACAAGTGATGTAGGCACAATAGAGCTTGCTTGGAAGTTAAAATCGTGATCGCGGCGTACAGTGACCTAACCGTGCGATACATTAACAAATTAAGATACTTGGTAAGTCATGTATAGGAGTTTCTATGTGAAAATGATCTTGAAAAAACGACAACTAGGCAAGTTGACGCTTTCAAAGAGAGTTTGGAAGGACAGGCAGGGCAACTTAAGTACAAGATAGATGAAAGATTTTCCTCTATTGGCAACCAATTCGAGAATTTGCAGGGGATGACAAGGAAGCTTACTAAAATGCAATACTACACCCTACCAATGGTTCAACTTGCAAATTCTAACCAAGGGTTTACCGAAAAATCTGTGGCTAGATCAAAAGGGAAAGAGATCAAAAGTGAGAAACATGAGAAGAAAAGCATCAACCATAAAAAACACCCCAGAACTCCGATGGGGGTAAGCTAAGAGATTTTCAATGGGGGAGTTAGGTTGAAACATGAAAGACGGGCTATGCAAGGGGTTGAAGGAACACGAAGAAGGAATGAGAGAAACATGAATGGGGTATAGCTATGATAGGAGGGAGTTTCACCCAATATACATGGAGGGAAATATCGGAGGAAGAAGAAATTGATGTGGTGATGCTAGGATTAAGAAGTTAAAGATGTCGATCTTTGAGGGGGGAAGAAGCACATGGGTGAGTGCAATGGTTGGAACAATACTTCGAGGTGAATGCGCTAAATGAGGAGGCGAACACATGGCAGCAGGGTTATGTTAGGAGGGGAAAGCCCTAGCATAGTTTCAATGGAGGAAGGCTAAATATAAGATCCGTTCATCCGAGGAAGTTAAGGATTGCTAGTTGGAATATTTTAGAGTTAAACAACACGAGTAATTATATGCCTTAACTCAAGAGGCGATTGCTATGAAATATAAAGAGATATTTGAGCTATTGTCGCGACGGTTGAGGGGAATTTATGAAGTACGATTAAAGGGGAACTTTATGAATGGTCTAAAGCCAATATATGGGCAGCAATCCGACTATTGAGACTCCGAGGATTGAGAGAGATGATGGAAAACAAGAACCAGATGAAGAAGACCAGCAAAATAGCACCGCATGAGGATTTCACCAGATTATCACAACGACCATAACATTGAGGATCCAAACAATGTCATTTCAAGAGGCATCGACCAAGAGAAATATTGGGTCCATATTGTGGTCAACTTCAAGCGCCAAAAAGAGGCAGAGTTGCAAGATAAGAAAGCAAAGAGATTATGTTTCTGATGTGATAAGAAGTATAAAACAGGCCATCGATGCAAGGATCACACACTCCAGATCCTTTTAGTTTGTGGAGGGGAGGAGACAAATGGCAGAGAATTTAAGGAATAGGAACACTTACACTTGGATATAGCGAAGTTGTCCCTAACCTTAGTGGTGTGATTTACTCCAAAAGGGATAAATCGGGGGGCAACCGGCAGTGGTTTTGGTGGAGAGTGGGGCAACTCAAATTTTCATCTCAAATTGGGTCGTGGACCAGTCGGGGTGAAGTTGGTAGATATGGGAAGCTTTGGGGTCATGATGGAAATAGAAAAAATGGAGAAATAATAGGGAATTTGTAGTGGATTGATGTTGATACTACAACACATACAGGTGGTGGAGGGCTTCCTTCTCTTGGATTTGGAAGTACTGAAGTAATTTTGGGGATGAAGTGACTGCAGAAGATCGGATAAACGAGGATGAATTGGAAATCCCTGACTATGGAGATTAGGTTGGAGGCGAGGAAGGTGGTGCTTCGTAGTGACTCTAGTTTTGCAAGACCTTGGTCTTGATGGATCCATCAAAGGTGAGAATTTTATTGGAGCGGCCACTGCCAAAGTCCTAGAAGGGGTTGAGAGATTTCTGGGGCTTACAGGATATTATGGAAGTTCATAAAAGGTTATAATTCTATTGTATGGTTGTTGATGGGGAAACTAAAAAAGGATAACTTTCAATGGGAAAAAGAGGTGACCCGGACTTCTGAGATATTAAAGAAGGTCATGACAAGTGTTCCAGGGCTGACGATTTATGATTTCAGCCAACCATTTATTATAGAGACGGATGCTTCAGACTATGAATTAGGCGCAGTCCTCAAGTAGTGTCAATGAGCCATCAATTATTTCAATCAAGTGTGTATTGTGAGAGCAAAATTCAAGTCAGTTTAGGAGTGGGAACCAAATACTTCAGCCCCGGTTTCATTTTTTTCAACTTGAGGACAATGGGTATTTTTGGGAGAGTCGTATAGTTATGCTAGTGCCTAAGAGAAATTTAGTCTTCTATTATTATTATTATTATTATTATTATTATTATTATTATTATTATTATTATTATTATTATTATAGTTGTTGTTGTTGTGAGGTATAGATAGTGCAAATAGATTGAGAGTTTAGAGGAGGGATGAGATTATGCTTGAGTCTTAGGATTAGGGCTTGGGAGAGATTTCCTACCTCTCGAGTTGTAGGATTTGGGAGAGATCGTCTACCTCTCTAATTGTAAGTGCTTATCTTTATGTATCTGTGTTGAGTAGTTTGTGTTCTTGAAAGAAAAATATTATTTACCCTAATTTCAATGTGAAAATTTGTGTTGAAAAGTATCAAATTCCTAACAACCAGCAAAAAAAGCAACCAAAAAATCAAATACATCCAATATTGTAAAATAGCAACTCCCTATAGTAGAAAAAGTTGAGCGTTGCAAGCTACAATTAAGTATACATTACCATAAACTTACCAAACATCCTGCTTTAGAATGATGACAAAACTCCCACGAAGCTGAAAAATCCTAGCTCGATGAAGGAAGATCAAAGGGGTTGTCAAAAAAGTGAGGGGATACATAAGGAATCAAATCCAAAAATGTTGAAGAAGTAGAAGAAAAAGCAAAAATAGAGAAAATAACAAAGTATATAATAAACTAGTGGCAGATTGCTGCAAGAATAAAAAGTCGTAGATGGTCAAAATCAATTTTAATGGCTTCAATAAATTTAATTTTGGTGAAAAGTTGATTTAATATTCTAAAAACAAAGTCGGCCATATATTCTGTATTTATTGTATAAAAATTCATTAATTATTATCTAAAAGTCTCTATTAGCACTTAAAAGGTATATTTGATATCCACCATTAATGATGTGGATGATATCATCTCCAATAATAGATTCAAGGACAAGATTAGCTTACTTTTGAAAACTGTGTAGAATATAAATTTAATATGAAGCTTGGAACAAGTACAAAAAGAGAATAATACAAAGCATTATTTAAAGGTTAAAAAAATAAAGTCCAATCAAGTTTGTTAAAAATAAGAATTTTCTCAAATTTTCAACTTAAAACATTCATCCCAATATATTGCATGGATTTAAATGATATCATTTTTCTAATTTATCTCTCAAGAATTCTAGTTACAGAACTTTGAAGATTTAAACAAACCATTAACATATCACTTGGCTTGAATTTTACATATTTATTATTCACATTAATGATAGACTTATAATTTTTACAATTAGAAGTTTCATTTAGATATTTTCATCCATATCGTATACATAAATACAGAATAATGCAATATAATATGTGCCAAATTAAGCATATGCTTGCTAGTGGATATAATATAATTCTTGTCCGAAGGAGATTATGACAAAAGCTTAAAACTAATTCTTATTAAATTTCATAAACTAACATACAGACAACACAAATATGATGCGTCTATCATGGATGAATAATAACTTCAAACAAAATTAATACAAATAATTAAACGATTGATTGTGATGAATTATGCAATTTTTTACTTCAGTTTAATATTTGAATTTTGTATTTTCTTGAAGTCATGTATCATGATTAAATTTGTTGATATGCTGACAAAACTTTATTTTCTCCATAAGATTTTTTTTAATAAATTTTTAAATAAAAAAACAAAGAACCAAAAATAAAATCAATATCAAAATGATTTGTAGATGAAAAGAAAAGTTTGATAAATACTTCATTAAGAGATTATCATTTTGTTTCATTAATTTATCAACTTTAAACATATAAAATTAGTTAATGTTAAAACAGGAATAGATTCAAACTTTAAATCAAGTTTAGGTTGAAATAAGATCTTATAGTCAATTATAAATTAAAATGTAAAACTTGAGCAATTAAGATTCAAATGAATTTGTTCTAATTAAGAGTTTTTTGAAGATTCAAATGTTAAAAAATCAGATTTAGGTTCATTTTTTGATTTGATTTTTTTATCTAATCCATCATTTAAAGAGACCGAAGTTTTTTCAATAATCAAAATTTTGATCAAATAGACTTATGTTGATGCATTTTTAACAAGATTGATATGATCCTAATGAATTTTTTTAACATTAATCAACCAAGTAAGGTTTAATAGGGCGATAATTATAATATTTCTCAAACACTTGGGCTTTATATAGAGCATATCTTAATTGATGCTTAAATTTTTGCCTAGGACCTTTAAAGAATAGATATTAATAACACATCAATCTACAAGTAAATGATATTGGATCACAAGACCTTTAAACACAATAAAATATGCAAACACGCTAAAGTCACCTTAAAGCAATTGCATTGATAAATTGATTACTATATATATCTTTTTTTAACTTATGTTGCATAAATCGAAAATAAATTTTGATTACAACATTTGGCCAAAATAATGAGCAAGTTCCAATAATTGTGCTTTAGCAAATTCAATAATATGAGAACCGAACATATTGTATCTTTTAGATAATTGTACCATACTATCATCCAATTTGAGAATACCATGGGTTGCCTCGCATTGAATATTGCCTAAAATCATAATAAAGCTTACTTTATTTAAATCACATTATTTTTATTTATTATTTTATTAACTGGCCCAATTCTTCTTTCCATACGTCCACAAGCAATTGTGATACAATATTAAAATCTCATGTCAAATCAAACGAAAGATGCCATAGGGAAATGTAATTTTATTAATAGGAAGTAGAGATCTCTGAAGCAAGTAAACAAATATTTAAGGTAACAAATACTTAATTTACAATAATTATTTGTTGCTTTCAATGAAAACAAGATGATAACTAGGATGGAAATCTAACCAACCTCTACTAGAAGTAACAAACAAAAATCAAAACTAAGAATTTGTTTGAGATCATGGCATGCCTAAAAATTATCTACTTTTTTATATACATTTTATGCTCATTTTTAATGATATTGCAGCATTTTGCATGTTTTTTATTCCTGGTATAAGCAATGGAGTTCTGAAGAAAATGAAACAAAAATGGTGCAATTTGAAGTCAAATCGAGCAAGAAAGAACATTCTAATTTGACGCATTTTGATGTCTTTATATACTTAACACATTTATATTTATCACATGTTTTTGAATGAAATTGCACTTTAAAAAAATTTTATTTTCAAGTTTATCTTGTAGGTATAACACTTAGAGCGGATTGGAGCTGAAACAGGATGAAATGGAGCAAAAAGAGTGAAACGGGGGTGCAGCCAGCAGGGTGATGCCCAGGCGCCAGAAAGTGGCACCTAGACATTAGTCTCACCCAGTTCGGAATTTCCTTTAAAAAAATAGACTTTAAATAAGTATTAAAATTGCGTCATTTCATTTAAGGGGGTTATGATTTCACACAACTAGTGAATATAACATTAACACTTAGGATGAGAGGAAACTTAGGCCAGGAGGAGTGCAAATAGATAGGGAGATAAGTTTTGATGAGCGTAGAATTAGTGATTCTAGAGTGACAGACTAGAACATTTACCAATTTGATCTAGAATTGGAACCTGAGGCCAGTTAGTCCTATAGAGAGAGCATAGTGGGTAATCTGGAAGTGACAGGCTAGAATCTACCTAGCTTAACCATATTAATTAGGTACCTACTTTAGGTTATTCAATGTTTTTTAAACACTGGGAAGAGAGTAAAGAATAGATATGTTCCTATTTGGCACAAAATTACATTTAACTTTTAAACATTTGATTCCTACACTGATAATGATCTCATTGCAAGGGGAAAATGATTTTGATTATATAAAAACTTTCTAAAATTTAACCAATCTCCTTACATTAGGTTTTATTTAACTTTAATTTTATAGTAAATTAGTGAATTTAGGTAAATCAAACTTTCAAAAATTTCAAAATAAGACATAATAGTAGTATGTTAGAATTAGCCTAAGGGATTTTTTACCTCGCTTCCTTGCGGGATCGATACTGGGGTTTTTAAAGAAAGTTCTCTATTACTTGAAACGATACATATACTCGTGTAGAACTCCTAATATGTGAAATATAAATCAAATTCTAAATTATATAACATATTCATTTTGCACATTAACCGCCTAAAAAAATCGGGTCAAGTTTTTGGTTAATAAACTAAATAATTGTGTAATTGTAAGTCGATCAGGTCACTTTTGTTTTTGTCTTTTGTTTTTTGTTGTTGATTTTATTTCAAAAACATGTTCATTTAGTGCATTTTTTTATATTTCTATATCTTAGTTTTAAAAAAAATTTAGCTTGTTTTTAATAACACTCAAAACATCTAAAAATTATCTTAAGTGTTTTTTAAAAACAACTAAATAAGCTATATCATACCAAATATGTTTTTTTTTAAATCAAAACATTAACAGCAAAATAAATAAAAATAAAAAACAAAAATAAAAATCACTAGTGAACCCAAATGGCTCTTAAGAAAATCATTGAACTAGTTGAAAATCAAACTTTGTATGCATCTTGAATAAAATCAACCATTCATTCAATCAAATAACAAGATTTTGAGATTCAAGTGGTAGTAGAAGGTACAAGGCCGCCAGATAGTATAATCAAGCTTCGTGCTTGTATAATGAGATAACAGCTGCCACAAAACTTCAAGTCTCTTGATTAAATAGTGTCCCGATTAATCGAAGAATTGAGTCTTAAAATTAAAAAAAATATCACATGCAACCAGAAACTTACTCAAAATAAAATTGAGGCGATTTTGTTTGTTTGGGTAAAGTGAGTTTTGGCAGCTTTCCAAAAAACTGCCGCTAAAATATGTATTTTCCCATCTGTCTTGCTTAGGTGCGATTGCAGCTTTCTAAGTGCGGTCTAACTTTTTTGAAAAAAAATTATAATAACCACCGTAGCATTTTGAAGCTGCCAAGCTGCCCTTTAAGCCCCACACATACCCTGAGTGTCTTATCATAAATCTGAAATACCTTCCTATATAAAAAGAAAATTTTCAATCGCTAACCACCAATCACAGCAGCACCAAAACTCCCACACGTTCATTATAAAAAAAAAACAGTGACTCCTGCCAAAGCCAAAAAACGGGATCAGTCACAGATGCCCATCAAATGATCCTAACAAAGCATAGGCAGCAACTCCTTCAAGCCAGGGAAAAAAAAATCAGACCATACGACCACGCACTCTATTTTTTATAAAAAATAAATTAACACAGAAACGAAGAATGTAACGGCGATCCTGATCTCAAAAGAAGCTTCATACAAAAATCAAAACCCTGCAAACACAAAGGAATGGCAAAACCCAATTGGGCAACAGACATGGAAGAGAAAAGCCAACGAAAAATCTTCCGAGAAAGAAGAAAACCTGAGTAAAATAGATCAGTGATACGAGCCAGAGGAGAGATGCCCCGAAGGCCCCGCCCATTCGCCTTAGCCATCTGATCGTCATCTGCCGTCAACGACTCGCCTAACTAGTCGGTTAATCTAGCTTTTTAAATGGCCCGCCTCCGTAGGACCGATCAAAGATGCGGCGTGATAGCAGGAGATGGAGAAGCAGCGACGACCGAAAGCCCGCTCCTTCAGCGTTTTGTTTGTACAAAATCGCATATTTATTTTTATTTATTTGTATTTTATATTTTTTATTCGAAAGATTTACAAACATATAAGTTAGAGCTTTTTTTTTTTTTTTTGAAATGAGAACATAAATTAATAATTTTAAAAAATAACATCGATCAAATTTATCCATATTCAAAATTAATATTTACCTTTTTATTTTTTTTAATTTTAATATAAAACTGATTAAACAATACTTTAAAAATTTACTACAAAAATATTTCTTGAAATAATAATAATATAAATATTTTATTATGAATACTATAATTATTTTATTAGATATTATAATATGAAATTTGTTAATATATTTTAAACCAAATATACTTATGACTTATGAATTTATTTAAATGTATATGCTACACGAATTTTATTATGATAATGTTTAATAATTATATATTTTAAAATATTAATTTATTTCTTTTATTTAAATTGTGAAACACAAAATAAGCACGTGTTATAAGCTCCATATAATTTATAACTAAAAATATAATCTAAATAAAATATGATAAAAAATATATTTTAAATTAAATTACTTATTAATATTATCAACTAAAAAATAAAAAAAATTAATTAAAAAATTGAATAAAATTAATAATTTCATTTAATGCTCATGAACTATTTTGAAATAAACCAACATTTAACCCTATTAGGGTGGGACTATAACTATTGTAGTCTGAATACAATTTTCATAATGAGATTATAACAGTTGTAGTTGGTTATAGAAGCAGTGGTTAATTATAAAAGCTCTAGTTTGTGGCTATAGCAGTTGTAGTGAATTATAGAAGCTATAGCTGACTATAGAAGTCGTAGTTGCTGGTTATGACAATCGTAATAGAGCTATCAAAGCCATTGTTAGAGGCTATAACAATTATAATGGCTACAAAAGCTATAAATGCAAAATATTATAATAGTCATAATAGGGTTGTAACGGTAAAAATTTGAGAACCATTTAAAGTTCAACAAAATTTTAAAGTACCCCAAATTTCACAACCATCAGATTTCAATAAAAATATTTTCACAAAATTCTATGCATTAAATCAATCAATTCGATCTAACGACTATATAATAATTATGATTGGTTTGAGAGATATAAAATTGTTAATTAATTTAATTAAACTTAATTATCCTTTGTCCCAATTGTTCCCACTTGTTTACCATTCCTAATTGACCTTCCTTTGCATTTTTCGTGGGATAGATCATATGGCTTTTATGGGGAGGGATTTTCCTTAAGTGTACTGTCTCACTCCCCTCTCCCATGATCTGCCTTCACGTGAACAAAGAAGGTGAGTGCTAGTGGCGGTTAGCAAGTGGTATCAGAGATTCCGAGGCAAAATCGAAAGGTATGAAATTCACTTTAACAATTTCTAGGCATTCTTGTTCTTCCTCTTATTTCTATTTTGGCATTTGCCTCGATTTGTGATCTTTTTTTATTTCTGGTAGACGTAGCAGCCGTCGAAATATTGTCATTAGCGTCAATCTTATTTGCGAGCTTCTTTAAAGGTTTTAACACAAAATCAGTGTAGAGAAAGGGAGGAACGAAGTGTAGAAAGAAGAAGGGAGAAGTTAAAGCAGACTGGAGGAAGGGCAAAATATGCCAAGAAACTTATTTGAGGTATGTATAAATTTAAGACATGTTTTTTGAGCTAATGCACATTATGAACTAATTTTCATGAAACTGTAAGTTGCCTAAAAATTTCAAGTTATTTACACGAGGCGGTGAGCTCGAGATGAGTATGTAGGAACTCGTCGTAGGGCTGCTTCGTCAAGTCATGTAAAATAATCTCGTACTAACTATAGAAAATTAATTGTTTATAGGTTTTATCTATGTTGAATTTAAAACTCTGTAAACATGCTTTGATGATTTGATTTATATGTTTCCGAATATGTATATGAATGATGTATGAAATATAATGTATCATGTGTGTTTGTGGCAAGTTAGTTGGATTAGTTTATCATCGACTGGGTCCTGATTCTATAAGTTAGGACAAGGGTTTGTGAGAATTTAGTTAGGTCAAATTGTCCACCTATGTGGCAACTTAGTCGGCCTCTAAAGAGGCGGTCAGTTGTGGTGTGACAAGGGCTATCAAAGTAGTAGTTAGTGGTGGTTGAAAATGATCTTTGGCAATTCATGATGACCTTTAGTGGTCGATGAGAAACTCTGATGGTCGACTATGATCTTGGGTAACCCACGACAATCACTTGGACATTAAACCCCAATTCGGTCCTATCGTTTGGGTGCTAGTGTAGATGTTAGCCCTCAGGTGAGGGGAACGTGGGAGCTCCAAAGTGAGAGCCGGTATCCTCTGATGTTAGCCCTCAGGTGAGGGGAACGTGGGAGCTCCGAAGTGAGAGCCGGTATCCTCCCAGACATGTTAGCCCTCAGGTGAGGGGAACGTGGGAGCTCCGAAGTGAGAGCCGGTATCCTCCCAGCTTTTAGCCCTCAGGCGAGGGGAACGTGGGAGCTCCGAAGTGAGAGCCGGTATCCTCCCAGCCTAATAGCCCTCAGGCGAGGGGAACATGGGAGCTCCGAAGTGAGAGCCGGTATCCTCCCAGCCTAGTCAGCCCTCAGGCAAGGGGAACGTGGGAGCTCCGAAGTGAGAGCCGGTATCCTCCCAGCCTAGCTACGAATTTAGCAAACAAGCATAAGTCAATGTTCTTTATGCCTGGACCAAAGGGTAAAGAATAGGTATGCTCCTATTTGGCACAATATGTTCTTTATGCCTGGACCAAAGGGTAAAGAATAGGTATGCTCCTATTTGACATAATATAATTTGAACTAATTCACTATGCCCTGGCACAATAAGTTCTTTATGCCTGGACCAAAGGGTAAAGAATATGTATGCTCCTATTTGGCACAATATAAATTCTTTATGCCTGGACCAAAGGGTAAAGAATAGGTATGCTCCTATTTGGCACAATATAATTTTAACCTATGCCTGGACCAAAGGGTAAAGAATAGGTATGCTCCTATTTGACACAATATAATTTGAACTGACCTGGACCAAAGGGTAAAGAATATGTATGCTCCTATTTGGCACAATATAAATTGAACTAATTTAAAGGGTAAAGAATAGGTATGCTCCTATTTGGCACAATACAATTTGAACTGATTCACTTTATTCGCCTAGCTGCAGAATCAGTAACCAAGCATAGGATTGTTCAATGTTTGTTATGCCTGGACCGATGCAGATTCAGTAAACAAGCGTAGGATTAATCAATGTTCTTTATGCCTGGACCAAAGGGTAACACGCAGATTCAGTAAACAAGTGTAGGATTAGTCAATGTTTTTTATGCCTGGACCAAAGGGTAAAGAATAGTCAGTAAACAAGCGTAGGATTAGTCAATGTTCTTTATGTCAGGACCAAAGGGTAAAGAATAGGTGCCTATTTGGCACAATATAATTTGAACCAATTCACTTTATCCATTCACTATAATTTCTTGACAGGGAGAAACTATTGGCACAATATAAATTGAACTAATTCATTTTATCCATTCACTATAATTTCTTGACAATAATATAAATTGAACTAATTCATTTTATCCATTCACTATAATTTCTTGACAAAGAGAAGGATGCTTTCTTATATATCATTTGGCACAATATAATTTGAACTGATTCACTTTATCCATTCACTATAATTTCTTGACAAGGTGTAGGATTAGTCAATGTTCTTTATGCTTGGACCAAAGGGTAAAGAATATGGCACAATAAATGTTCTTTATGTCTGGACCAAAGGGTAAAGAATAGGTATGCTCCTATTTGGCACAATATAAATTAGACAAATTCACTTTATCCATTCACTATAATTTCTTGACAAAGAGAAGGATGCTTTCTTATATATTGAATATCACCTTTAAACCCTCATTAGTATCATTAGTTATTTAATAGTTATTAAAATTACATATTTATTTTAATTGTGAACCTTCATTAGTATAATTAGTTATTTAAGAGTTATTAAAATTACATATTTATTTCAATTATTTATTAGTGACAGATAAGCAAATTGATTTCCATTGTTGCGATTAAGTATTACTTTTCTAAAATCTTAGTTCGCAGTTCTAAACCACTCCCTGTGGGATCGATATCTAGGACTCCATTAGAGCCCTGGTTTAGTTCTAAACTTACTCCCTGTGGGATCGATATTTAGGACTCCATTAGAGCCCTATATTACTTGAGCAATATGTATACTTGCGTTGATAAGTGTGACTTTACAATTATGGAATATTTTATACATCCATCTTTATCGAATCTATAACTGTTATTAAGCTTTTGGTGCAGTTACTGAGGAATTAAATCGTTTAGCAGCAGTATTAAATACTTATATTTTTAAGCTTATATAAAGTCGTTGTTAGTATAGGTGTGTAAAAATTATATAGTTAACTCCGCTATGCAATGACGTCAAAAGCTTGATGTAATATTTTATGAATTAGATATTTAAGTAATTTATGTTGGGATTGTATGCAAGTATATGTATCGTTATCAAGTAATAATGGACTTTCTATTTAAGCCCCAAATATTGTTCCCACGGGGAAGGTTTAAATTTGAAATGATAAATTTACTAAGAAATTCACAGAAAGTGAAAATAAAATTACTGACCCTAATTTTTAATGTTGAGATATTATCAGAACTAAATTATTTAACTAATAACAAAACTGAAATGCAAAGTTTAAACAGTAACTACTAAATTGTTAAACTATTAAACCATGTTTATGTTTATGTGATTAAGATTTCTTTTGTGAAAAAGCATCTTTCCCACTACAATGAGATTTTGGTAAAATGAGATGAGATAAATGGTATTAATATGTATTATGTCAAATAGGAGCAATTTTAATTCTCTAACCTGATACAGTGTTATAGAAAATCATTGGCTAATCCTAGGTTTAGTCCCTAAATCTGTGGCTAAGCTAGGAGGATACTGGCTCCCACTCCAGAGCTTCCACTTCCCTTCATCTGAAGGCTAACTCTTGCTTTAGTTTTTAAATACTAACACCAAATTGGGGATTTTAGTCTGTCACCCTAAATATTCTCCAATTCTACACCCAACAAAGTATATTTCCCTATTTATTTGCACTTAATTCCATGAACAAAGTTCTCCGTCATGGAATCAAATGTGTTCCTCACTCTGTTGTAGAACTCATACTCTATTTCTCAAATCATATGTTTCACAACATATTTCAATAATTCAATTGGCCAGATCGAAAATTAAATTAAGTTCAGAGTTGAAAAATCATCACAATTTATTTTATATTTTAATATTGGCACATCCATATTATCCCTTCATTACACCATATCTTAGAGTAGGGAGAAAGATAGAGTAAACTACTCAGACTTCATGAGAAAGATATAAAAAAACAAAAATTTCATATATAAAAGAAAGTTCATATAACACTAATAAATAAATAGCACTTATCTGAAACTCTTTCTCAAAGCAAATCACTATAACCTCTTCTAGTAAATGTAGAAAGAAGAAATCTCTCACTTTCTCCTTCTCCAACACTCTTAGAGAAGAGTTCACACTTAATCTCACCACAAAACTCTAAATTATAAAAATAATGGACTCTAAATGGTTGTGGAATGAAAAATGGAAGAATGTGTAATGCATGGAAGGTTGAATGGGGGCGATGAGATTGTAGGAAGACACTTTTCTGATCAATTTTGGCCCCAAATAAAGCCTAGAGTCGATTCTCCAATAGGTGCCTTCAAAAAATCTTTAAAAGCGTCCAAATTTGTCGAATATTCTAGAAATAGGGGCTGAACTGACATTGGCGTCATTAGCACAAGTGTCCCTAATTTAATTTGTGCTCTCTATCAAACGACGTTGTCGGCGTTGCTTCTGGCGTCGTCGGCGCTGAAGAACATTTCAGCTTCTTCATTTTTGCTCCAAATTTCATCCTGTTTGCTTTTTTTTTGCTTCCTTTTTATTTTAAGTCCTAAAATTTAACAACCTGCAAGAAAACATGAAAATACCTTCCATTAACGTACAATATCACCAAAAAAGAGTATAAAATATGGGCCTAAAAATGCATATATTTTTTGTGTATTAGCTACCTCAAAATCCTATGGCTTTTTATTTATTTCTAAAGAAAGATTTGTTGTTGTAGATTTGGTTTTGCTCTCTCAAATTTGTTCTTCTATACATTCTTGTCATGCTACCCATAAAGTTAGCTCCAAGCTCCTCATTAAAGTGACAGATCCGGGTTCAAGGTTTTATAGTTCATGTGACTGGTTTTATTATTGTTCAAGTGTCATTGGGGGGGGGGGG